>JAYRBW010141068.1:0-13999 GCA_036023295.1 Invenusta paracnida | reverse complement strand
AATATGCACTGTCACTTACAGTCTGAAATATGCACTGTCACTTACAGTCTGAAATATGCACTGTCACTTACAGTCTGAAATATGCACTGTCACTTACAGTCTGGCGAGGTTTTTCTATTCAGAAAATATTGTGGGATAATTCATATCAATTCGCCAAAAATGTACATGAGTATAACACGCTATATAGAAAGATTTCTTTTTGAAGATGTTACGCACCAATTAACAAGTGATATAATTACATATAGCTACCGCAAACTTGTTACTATGCCTAATTAATGCTTACTAAGGATGTTAATGGCTGCAATTATTAGTCATGCCATTATGTACCTGATCCTTTAGTTAAAACACTCAGTTCCGATAAAAGTATAGAATCCCAATATAATAATTAAGAAGTGATAATATATTTGGTAACCAAAAACCAAGCTTTGATAGATATTTAAATATCCCCCCCCAACCCGTTTGTTGGCACAAAATCGAGGGTCTGTATACATTCGTAAGATTGTGAGATGTTATAAGCTTATAAATTGCAACACAAATGATTTCCCAAGATTCAACATGTCAAAATATTTAAACTAACAATCACTTCTCACTTAAAGTATTACAAATTTGTGTCAGAAAAATTATCTAATCGCGAGTCAATCCTCCTTTTTCTTCACAATTATATATATACATGAATTATCCGCGTATCTTTAAACATACATATATATATATACAGACATACATAAATTAGAGATCGCTTACACAACATCTACATCAAAGCAATTCCAGGAAATTTTATGTAACAATTTTCTCAACAGGAAAGATAATTCCCGCATGTACGCATATTTGATAACGACGAGAGCTTCGAGTGTCCATTATGCACGGGGGGGGAGGGAGTGCATTGCATGTGTGTATGATACACACCAGTTGATATTTGAAGTAGATACGCTATAGGCAGAAAATACACTCACTGTCAAGTGTGATATCTTTCAAATTTATCTATATTATGTATGTTTATAAACAGGTAATTTGTAACTTGTCAGATATAACTCAAAGACATATTTGGCTGGGCTGCTATAAGCCTGCTGCTATATATGTATAATATATATATATGTTAAAAGGAACAGATTGTCAGCATATAGGTATATAATAATGAATTATATATTATATCTGTTCTCCTTGCGTTTATAATGCCTTAATATTTTCGCATTCGACGCCTTTTCTGTATATTAGCCTGCATCCCTATTATCAAAAAGATTCTAGTAACTAGCTATATTATAGCACCTATAAATAAACGTTATTATCATTCAATAAACTAAAAACATACTGGTGCATGTATATAAGTGATACTTCATGGAGTGTTATTTCCAAATATTTTATTTTTGGTTGAGGTGTAAGCGATAAGAGGGAGATTAATTTATTTTAAAATGTGTTTACCAAAAAGAAACATATAATATCAATATGTGTATATTACCTATGATAATACACAGATATATCCATGTAGACGTTTATAATAGATGAAGGTTTACATGGAAGCTAAGAAGTGTAATTCTTAGGAATACATTTGCATCAAATGCTAAATGCATCTACATTGAATTTCTAGGAAATATTTATCGAAGCATTTTAGTATTAAAGTACGTTTGCAGCGTTTATATTGTTGTTAATAGTGAAAAAATAATAAATAAATAAATTCAGATTTGTTTTTTATTTGATCCAGCTATTTTATTGATTTTTGAATCTTGATTCGATTTTTATTATTTTTAAGAAGCTCGAGCATGTTGATTTTTGTTTTAATTTGAAAAAAGATTAAATAGATAGTTTTTTTTATTGAAATTATTAAAAACTTATTTTATTTTATTCTCTGTAATCAAAATTGAACTATTTTTTTACGGTGTGTTAAAATATATTTTAATCCTTAATTAATGTATTATATAGCTAAGCGTCGACAAATCTTTAAATCGGAAAATATTTATGTCTACGTTTACAATTCGCTTTTATACTTCATACACACTCGTTTCCAGGGAAACCATGGCAACCTTGAGAAAACAGTTCACAGACTCGCTCAATGCATTGCCACAGCAACCGAGGACGCTACCGCTTCTCCACCGATGCCTGCCCTTGATTCCTCTCCTTCTGGTGCTGTTGACATAGTTTCTTTGAAGGTCAACAGAACTCCCTCATCACCAAATTCTCCCCAAACTTCGAAGGTCATCGGGAGCAGCTCAAATCGAAACATTTCAACAAGAAAACGACTGCCAGATTTCAGCGTTGATGCTCTGTTGGCCTAAGATGTGATCATTTTTATTATTACATGCACAATCGGCTGTTAAATTATTTACAATTTCATTGGTGGCTTCATACGTATGATATCTCTCGATACATAAATTGGTTTTCAGTTTTGTGGTTTCGTGACTTCAGTTGTTGACTTTTACAGCTCTGTACAAAATTTGTAATTAATTGTTGGCTAAGTGAAATAATAATTGTACAATATTATAAAAGTATAATTTACTTTATTTGTGTAAATAATATACTTACTTAAATATTATAAATACTTAACTAAATATTTTACTTATTAATTCTTGTTTGTGGTGTTTTTGCCTATAAATAGTTTAAAAACACTCGATTTTTTTTAAATTTAAGTAAATAACATTATATTTTATTTGAAATCACAATTTATAAATAAAATTGCCTATTTATAGGAATATCTATGATTCAAAATATGGCTAAAATTTGCTAGACAATACCACCCACTTATATCAATCAATATTTTGCAATTTAGTTTCTTAATTATAAAAACAGTTATAAAATTAATCAAAATAATTCGTTAACTCCATTTTAGTATCGTGTCTCGTATAACAAAGTACTTGTTGAGCTAAATCTCACATATAAATAAGGATTTATAATGTGTTAAAATTTACTTTTGCTTAGTTTGAAATATTTCATGACACTTTAAATGGCACGGTATAAACAAAGACTGTCCAGTATTGGAATCCCGACTGTGGCGAAGATCGATAATTCCTCTAAATCGTATTTTATTTAGTATAATAAAGAAGAAGGTGCAATTCTTATTATAGTCTTAATATATTACACATTTTTGCGTGTATTATTATTTGAGGACTAACCAGTATGTCATGTTTATAATACACAATACACCATAAGGATATTTAGATATTTTATCATTAAAGAATTAATTTGAATACTACTTGCTATTTTAATAGTACTGTAGAAAAGTAAACTCAAATTATATGTAGTATTAATTAAAAAATGTGGTATATATTTTTTATTGGTTCTCAGTTTACTAGTTGATCAAAGTCTATATATAAGAAATTCATTATAAGTAATTTGCTAACCAAAAAAATTTAAGCTTAAAAGAAAAAATATTTGGTTAGCAAATTCTTTAAAATGAAAATATCTTTTATATTCAATTTTTCAATCAAACAAACAAGAATAATAAACATTGTTAAAATCAAAGCTAACCTTTTTATTTCACTTATTTTAAGGTTTGAACGAATCTATGTTTTATTGTGTATGTACATATTGCGAATTTATTTATTTTTGATTGGTTAACCAACTTTTGACATTTTTGGCGATAAAAATATATTCTTTAGATTTGTAAATAATAATTTGAGTAATTTATTATTTGAAAAGGTTATATAAGAATATGATGATTTTATGAATATATATTTATATACTTATAAGTATAGTTAAATGATTTATTAAATAAATAATAATATATCAAATTTTGCTGCTTCATTTATTTATCATCATTATATATATATGCTTTATAATATATTATTGTAAATGGAATGAGTTTTCAAAGATACTTATATATATATTTAAGATGAAGTCTGAATATAAAGTAAGGAAGAAAAAAAAATTATTTACAATTTAATTCGAAGTTATCTAAATGACTGTGTTAAATAAATATTGTTAAAGTTATTCCTCAAAATTGTAATGTACTTATTGTTCTTCAAAAATACGATCCATTGTCTAAAACCTCTCCTTGCAACAATTGTCTTTTAATAAATTTAAAATAAATTGTTGACATTTTAATCTACGTTATTTTAATGATTGAAAATTCATACTGAAACAACTTTGTTCGGAAGATGGTAATTATTTGATTATAAATAATCTCTATACAATATTTCAACCCATTCTAAGAAATAACAAAGTTCTGAAAAAGGAGTACTATTGACGAAACAGTTGTCATTCAATTAAAAGCACCACATAATATTTTTTATAAGATAAGTATAACATACGTTTGAGTGTCAGTTCACTTTAGAAAAGCCTAAATATTAGAGAAATAAAAACCGAATTCGAATATAGTATCGACAACTTCACGATCAATCATACAAATGAAGATTGTTTTGTGTTATATTATTCAATTCCTCTCGACTTCATCCATACTCATAATCGCCTATGAGTCCAATCTCTCCAGATCTCATTCCAAATACTTAAAATCGCTCGTCACTGGGCTAACTTCCAAATACTTTGAATCGCGTTCCAGTTGGCGCCCAGCCGACGACCTGTCTTCGCTTCCCACCAAACAACACTGAACCTTTTTCACTTTACTGATCTTCTCCCGTGGAGATTTTCAAATCAAATTTAAACCAACAACGTCACCATAACAATGGCCACTGGCTAAACTTTCAGAAATATTCATTAAACCAAAAATATTTTATTCCAACACCTAATTCAATCCATACCTCGTATTCAAAAGACGCAATGAAACAAATATTATTTTGTACTACTGCTTGTCTATATCTGCTTATGAGTAGTATGTATAATGTAAATAAATATGTGTTTTATGCGTAACTAAATAGATAAAACGGAAATAATCTATTTATTAATAATATAAACATAGAACATTGAGATAGATGATGTGAATATATATATCCAAGCATATTAGAACTTTTTAATAACATAAATGTGCATAACGAACTGGTTTGCAAATTAATATATAAATAGAAATTATGAATAATTACCAATTAAGAATATATACAATACATACCAAAAATATGTAATGCTATTTTTGCTATAAAAATTAATAAATTACCTGTAGTTTATAGTCTTGCATTTGAAAAAAGTAAAAGTTCACATTTGAGTGATTACAGCAGTCATGAACGGCATTTTCAATGCTAAAACATTTGTCAGGGTGAATGGCGGTCATCAATATTAACAAAATCACAATAATAGTCATTTATTTCCCAAATACGTGTAATATATTGATTATTTTATTATTTAATAATTATATTAAATTGTATTTGTTATATATTATAATGTACTCGTAGTAATTGTTGTTAACTTATAACTCTCAAAATATATATTTTATTTATTTTTGGGTCAGAGTCCATAGCAACGCCCTTAGAGTCGTTTCTCTATGTGTAGGCACTCGATGCTATATACTATAATATATAATATTATGATTTACAATAGAATATAAATTTCAAATAACAATGCCCCATGAAACTTTTATGAGGGAAACAATAAATCTGTAAAATTATTTCAAACATATGACAAGACTAGTATTTCAGCGTTATGCATTGGCCTAATTTGTTTGAAAATTATGCTTGCATTGCTATTATTATTGATGTCAAAAATAAGAAAACTAAACTACAATATTAAATTGTGTATAAGAGAATAATTCAAGCTTTTGTGGTGCTGTTAACCAATATTATTTAATGTTATATATATGATATCAAATAATTGAAAAATGTAATAGTTATATCATTCGTTTGAACTAATTATCGGATTGAAGTAATTCAAAGCCGATATTTTTTCATTGTTATTCCATAATATATTTCCTATAAATAATATTAACCACTCAAAACCTTTATATCTTTCAAAGGATTTAAAGTAGTACTAGAACAATAATTGTTTAGTGAAGTGTTTGACAACTTTGTTTTAAAATGTACAAAGCTAGCTATTAAACAAAGCTTTTAATTATCAATGTCAACAATGAACACTAATCTGCTTTAGAAAACTATGTTTAAAACAACTAGTTCAGTCTTAGGTAATGTTTATATCCTATATTATTAACATTTAATTATATCGCAAATATTGGTTAAATAATTATAATAATTAATGTTAACCTATTTATTAAATTGCACTATATTATGTATATATATTTCTTTATACAACGATATTATATGCATTAAAATAAATTATTCGGGATGAGCAAATTATGTTTAATCTTGCAAAGACTTTAAGATAATCGAAAATATTAATTTACGAGTGAATTATTTGACTCTTGTTTCAATAAGAACATAAACAAATTTTTACTTATCTTTAAATTACATAAACATTGGATCAATATCAAAAATAAAAACTTAAACTTCTACAGCAAATAATGTATTTGACAAATAATTCAGTCTTGTGTAATATACATATTATAGTAAGATAATGTCAAACATCACAGTTAAGAAAGTCTTAAAATGTAAAAAGAGTACCTATAATAATATATAAAATATAGATTACACTGAAATTTTTCATATTTTATCAAATCCAGTCATTCTTAGAAGGCGAGTAATGCAATTTGATGTGAATTGATTATATCATGATGAAAATCTATCCGTAACTAGTTATAATCCGTATCAAAAATACTTCATGTACATATTTATGTGTATACCCAGCTGTTTTATCATCTCGTCACATTCTATCTTTTGATCTTTTAAGTGTAATCTTAATAGATACATTTTTCCTATTAAACCCTTTCACAATGCTTAAAAAATAGTATATCTGGTTACGGAAATGTCATTTGTAACCTATTTTGAGAGATTACTGGGTGATCGCAAAAATTGAACCAATATCTTTTTTCATATTTCTGAACATCTATGCATGATTTATAGAACTATTTTAGCCTTTAAATAACAGGAAAAAATAATGCTTGTAGTGTTCGTAACCATTTTTTTAAAGTAAAACAAACTGAAGTTTTATTGGTGATGTTATAATATATAGGAAGTATTTATATTTGAATAAGAGAATCGGGGTAAGCATTTATGCATCATAATACCATTTTATTTGTTCATCTCAACTATACGATATTTATATCTTACAAATAGAAATTTTCTAAATGAATAAATAAAATACAATTTCAAAGATCATTGATTGTTTCTAATAATGAGATGTGAATTTATAAACGTATAATGCTCGATTTTTCCGTTTTTATAGTTGGTGATTTGTTTTGTATTTGTAATGTGCGTAATTATGGCCACATTTTTCAAATAAATCATTTTGTGGATTATAAAATGTTAAAATATATTTTAATATCAACTTGAACATAATAATATTTTCTTATAGAATAAACGTTAAGCGTTAATATGATATCAATAAAACAAATACATTTTCGTTAATAAAAACGAATTATCCCTTTTTACACTTATTGCAACACGGTTGTATACCATTGATCGTGAACTTGCGTAATATCATATAAAGAGGACATTTAGTGTTTAATATTCTCCATATGGTTTGTTGTAACCACATCCAATTAAACCAGTCATACACAATAGAGCGTAATTGTGATTAATTACAATTCCAGGTACACGCTTAGCTATACCGCTTACAACATTCACCTATAGCATCAATTAGGGACCTATTGTGTATATATATATATACTAATGATGTGATCTCTTATTATGTAGAATTGTCTAGATAGCCAAGAAGTTGTCAGTTGAATTCTAGTACACAAACCTAACGACTCTATTGTTTCAGTGACACAATAACGAAGAAGATACCATGATAAAGAAGCAACCTACAATCAACACACCGGCAATTTTAGAAGATAGATACTATCGATCCATGGAGGAAAGAGCGCCAATATGACGGATCTATTAACTGCATATCGTCAGCAGAAACTCGCTGAGTTCGCCGAAAGCTTAACGCTTAGTCAACCTTACTCAAACGTATGCGAGCGTATAGTTCGGCATCTTCAGGAGTGTTTGCACCAACATTTAGTGAGCAGCGATGATTGCCATTTATCCATCGATCGTGTTGTATGCGTTGGAAGCTTCAGAAAGGGTACCGCAATCCAGACGAAGCACGACCTCAACGTTGTTATCTTCTTCGACCTTCCGAGTAGCAGCGAGAATGCGCAAGACTTCGCTCAATTTCGAAGTAGAGTCGCCCCCATTCTAACAAAACTGCTGCGTCGATATTACAAACCCTGTCCAGTATTTCGCGGACCACGATCCATTGATATTCAAATCGCCAAAAACTTGACCGAGGTTGCCAAAGCCACGATTTCAAACTATCGATTCAGCAGCGAGAGTAGCCACGAGTGGAGCAGTTTATCCGATTTGGCCGTCGACTTTGTCCGCGGGCAGAACCCCAAAATTATTGGCCTGATTCGTCTGTGCAAATCCTGGCAGGTGGACTACCTCGAGCGCTGTGGAGTTCCTCGATTGTCCTATGCAGTCGAGTTGGTTGCAATTCACAGTGGAGTTGGTCTGTTGAATGAAGAGGACCTTTTCCTTCGTCGTGGCTTTCTTCTCTTCCTCGATAACTGGACCAGAGTGAGGACAATGTCCGTCCAATTTCACGACTTCTTTCCTCAAAATGATCCACGATTTGAAGCGCATGTTGCGCCATATATTATCGATCCACTGAATCCGACAAATAACCTCCTTAGCGGACTTGAAGGCGGGGAACTTGACAAGATAGCTCGTCTTGCAGCCTCCTATCGGCGGAGGATGGATCGGTGGGGGTCTATAAAGTACCACTTGAGAAGGTTAGGAGGATACTACGTCGGGCGCCTCTGCTCAAATCATCTCCCAATTCTTCTGTTCATTGTTCATGTCATTGTTGTACAAGTCATCTCTTGGGATGTTCTCTATAAACTGCTTCTTGCTCTACTAATACTCGCCATCATTTGTACGGATTTTTTCCCGGCCTGATTTTGTGGTCTTACTCAGTTGTGTATAAATACTTAATTAGTAAATCCTTCAAATAAAAACAAATATTTGCATTTTTTATAAATTATTCCTTAATTTGTTAATATTATGCGAATAAAATTATGCATTTTAGGAATATTTCTTTCATAAAATATTTTACATTAATGTTTCCGCAGCGCAAAAATATGTTAATAATAAAAAATGAACTAATATGCATTTCACAACGTACTCTATACCTGTATATATACTTATCCCCAAAAAAGTCGTGAATACCACAATAAAATCAGTTATTTTTCCAATTATTTTATTTATTCATATTTAAAAGTTAAATATCATCAAATAATTATTATTTTAGTGTATAAAACATACATACAATACAATATTGTCTAAAAAGGAGATATATGTACAATGCAACAGCCCTGGTAGGGTCACAATTCAATAGTTAGCAGCACCACCTTTTGTTGCTGTACAGGCTACCAATTTTCTGGGCAATTACAATGCCATATTTTCAAAGTAATCATTGCCCAGCCGTTTATGCCATGTTCTTAGAATTTGTAATTGTAACTCTGTTATATTGTGTGTGGTATATTGATGCAGGGTCTGTTTTAAATGTGCCCATATGCATTTTCAATAGGATTAAGTCAGGCGATTGTGGTGGACAATCCATCACTTGCCACTTATTTCTGGAATGAAATGTTTGATCACCTTACTTCTGTGGCATGGAGCTCCATCATCCTGAAACCACCATTGTTGGTTGTTCCCAAAAGCATGGAGTATCCAAAACCTTCTCGTACCAAAACGAATTACACCTTTTATTATAAAAAAACGTAAGTCTAGACCTCAAGCAGATCTGGATTGGTCACCACAATCACCCGACATAAATCTTATTGAAAATGCATGGGAACATTTAAAACAAACCCTGCATCAATATACCAGCATAAACGGCTGGGCAATGATTACTTTGAAAATATGGCATTGTCATTGCCCAGAAAATTGGCAGCCTGTACAGCAACAAAAGGTGGTGCTACTAACTATTGAATTGTGACCCTACCATGACTGTTACATTGTATATCTCCTTTTCATTGTATTGTATGTATGTGTTATAGACTAAAATAATAATTGTTTGATGATATGTAACTTTTAAATATGAATAAATACAATTATGAGATAAATAACTGAATTCATTATTGCGTTCCCGACTTTTTTGGGCTAAGTGTAGTATGTATATTAACCCACTGGGCATCGTGCTTTTTGGGAGTCCATTTGGGGCAGGAGAGCTTTTGTAACATAGCAATTCCATTGAAAAATGGTCCAAATAATATATTTCTAAAAAATATAAATTGTTATAATAAAACAATTAAAATCTTGATTTTATTTTTATTTTCTGAAATACATAAAATTGTTTTTGTATTTGGGACCTTTTATATGAAATTAATCAGTACCCGAATCGTAATTTTGTCGATTTTGAGAAATGAAGAAATTTTTATGTAATCTAAAAAGTATGTTTTGCTCGTTTTTAACAATAAAGGTGCTCTACAAGGTGCTCTACAAGGTGCTCTACAAGCGACCCCTTCAGCTGCCCAATAAAGGTGCTCTACAAACGACCCCTTCAGCTGGCCAATAAAGGTGCTCTACAAACGACCCCTTCAGCTGCCCAATAGTGAATACAAACGACCCTTTCAGCTGCCCAATAGTGAATACAGCGCTTAACGTTGTAAAACGTTTATTCTGAAATAAAAGTCACGGAATATTGTATTGCTCTATTTATTCATTCCAAATGCACGGCAAAAATGCTTAAGTGGAGTCTTAAATCTCCCCATCCCCCCCCCTCTTCCTCTCCCTTCAATGAGGTTAGGGTCAGCGATTGGCTCGAGAGATGCTGTCAGCTCTAGTCATTAACGCTATCGAGAATAGGCTAACTTTTTCCCCTTTTTTCACCTCTAATAAATCAGGATAGAGTGCATTAAGAAGCTCGGTTTTGATATCAACGTTATCGTCAGCTGCTCGAGAACAAAATATCTTTATATTGAATTCTTAAAAAGGCACTTTTTTAATGAACCAATTTCGATAAAAATATTCTCACATTTTCTTATAATTAGTATTTTTGTCAGTCTTCTTGATTATTATATTTTGTTATGGAAACTGTTTTTCAGTCAGAATCACTAAAACAATTTTATCTATAAAAGTGGTTTCATAGTATTTTTAACTAAAAATGTGTTACAAAGTAAAAAAAACGTAGAGGAGAGGAGAAAGCTAAAGCTGAAAGCTATTCTGATTCGGAACCAAAATGTAAGAATTTCAATGTAAAAAGTAGAATAGGGCAAGATATTTCGAGGTCTTTATTTTTATGAAGATGTTTAAATTGCCATAATAAAACATTTTCCCCAGAGCTAAGGCCTCTGCATATCCAGCACGTTGTACGAAGCGCGTCAAAATCGATGATAAAAATACTTATCTTTACGCGCATCAAAAATCAATATTAAACACGGCTCACTGACGGGATTAATATTCGACAAAGATGAAGTAGCCTACTGGTCTCGGCAAGAATCGATTTAATAAATCGTCGTTTTATTCATGATTTGCGCCATAGAGTAATTAAACAGATTTTCGACTTTTATTGATTCTGAATGCAGTTTTAAACTACTATTTGTCTACCCAAAAGCTTTTGCAACATAATGTTTCTAAAATTCAGAGCAATTAAATCGTTTATGCAGTAAAACAGTTTTAGATACACAGGCAGTGAATTATATATTAAAAACATCTTTTGTATGCCAAAATTATAGGAAGATATATATTTGCTCTTCGAATTAATTTAATAAAAATATTTAACACTACTTCTAGTCTACCCACTTACATCAAATTCATTAAAATAAAACTATTTTATATTGACAAACCTGTACAACGCGATGCATATGAAATCAATAAGAGTCAAAACTCTATGATTTGCGCAATGAAAATAGTAGAAATCAATGACTTTACTAGAACTGGAAATATTGGTTAACCTTTTATTTTTGGCGTTATCTGTGGCGGCTTCCAATTAATTATGTAGTAGTTTATGGTTTGAACATATTATATATGTAGTCAGTATAATAATGATAATGGTAATTAATAGGGCCCATATCGCCATATCGTTCAGAAAAGAAACACAATACTGTGGCAAATAAGACGTATTATTATTGAACCATCAAATGGAATATTTCGAGGCCATAATATATATACATACTATGAGGTTCAGTTCATCAACGGTTTAAATGGAAATAAGGAACGAAAGGTCCAAGTGATGGAACAGTATTGTAAGTACCGTCTTTAGACGATAATCATTTTAATATTTACTTATCAATTTAATTCTTAAAGATTTGTTTTGCTCCTGTCATTATAATAAATGCAGTTTTTAAACTCATTATAGGCATATTATACAACATTTTCCTCTATTCTAATTCAAGATTTCACTGAATATAAAAATCAATAAAAATTCTCAAAATATTTGATAAAATTGTTAGTAAATTAAAAATTTGAATTGAACGAAAGATGACTTGCGTAATTGGAATTTAATTTTAGTGTTTATTATGATGCCATTAAAGCAATTGAATATATTATAAACACTTTCTAGTTTTTATTCCACTGCCAAATAAAAGTTATTTGACTGCTTTGCGTAGGATTATAAATGCAACTATAAATGTGTCTTTTCATTTTAGATGTCATAAGTCCACTTGAGAAGGATGCATTGGTGTTGCAATTTAAATTGCGCGGTGTTGAAATGAGAGATGATATCCGAATTGAAGGATCTTGGAGTGGCTTTTATGAGCTGCCACAAAAAGTTTGCAAAAGTAATAATATATATTGCAGTGTATATATTTCATTAATTTATAAAATAACATATATTTTGTTCACTTTTAATAATAAGAGTCAATAAGAGTCGATAAGAGCCGATAATTTTTAATTATATAATATTATGTGCATTCAAGTTCAAAAATATTACTAAAGACACACGTTGAACGCAGCGCGGCGCGGCGCGGCGCGGCGCGGCGTGTCGAAAATGCAATCTACATCGAACGCGTCGCAGTGAAGCAAAAATCGATACACTCTCTGCAGAAAATCTACATATAAAGAGAAAAGAAGGAGGACAGTATACTGAGTCAGTGAGCCATGGTGAATATTGATTTTCGACGCGCCGCGTCGCGCTGCGTTCAGTGTGCATAGGCCTTTAGACTCAAGAGCACTGTAAATCGCATCGCATAAGAGCGTCTTGAAATTAGTTTGAATCATTAGAGTCATCTAACTTTTTAATGATTCTTTATATCTCCAAAAAGATTATCGTACCTAACATTTTATAATGTATATTGAATTGTTAAATTTGCAATTGTTAGACTACTATTATCGTCATTGTACAAATTTATATGTAGAAAAGCGCGTTTTAGGTATTCCATTTTTGCATATTCATTATCTCTTTTTTGTGCGGAACCATTATATATTGGCTTATTGTAACAATTAAGAGTATAAATAATATGTTAATAAATAGCTGAGTACATAAATGCTAATACTTGAAAATGAGAGTAATAATGTAGGTATTAATAATAATTGGCATAGTATTATCAATCCAAATCTCGCGTTAGCATTTCTATGTCCCAGCTCTTACCCACTAAATATAATTAATGAGGCAATAATGCTCAAGTTTTGAAAAAACATATTAAAATTATTAAATTTAGTCATAATTTTCAATAATCAGTTGGCAATAATCTCTGTAATCATTTTAGGCCTTGTGAATTATTTAGCTTGAAATGTTAAGCACATTGTTCCACAAGACAAATAATCAAGCGTTCCTCTTGGACTCCTTAATCCTAGACCACCCTTCACACCAGAGACTAAATCCTTTTATCCTCTTTTACTAGCAGGAACTAACACTAGAAATCAAGACATTGTAGTAAGGGCTTTTGCATTTCTGAAGAAATGTCTCTGAATATGCGTAAAATCTAACTATGTATAGATCGATAATGAGTTTTATGATTGCATTTCGTGTACCATTTTTTTCTACTATACAGAAGTAATCAATTACTAATTATACAGGGTGGTAAGAAAGTTCCGCCCGATTTTAGATATTTTCCGAAATTCACATTATTAGATAAGAAAGTCCT
>JAYRBW010141057.1:0-15106 GCA_036023295.1 Invenusta paracnida | reverse complement strand
GTGTGTGTGTGTGTGTGTGTGTGTGTGTGTGTGTGTGTGTGTGTGTGTGTGTGTGTGTGTGTGTGTGTGTGTGTGTGCGTGTGTGTGTGTGTGTGTGTGTGTGTGTGTGTTATTATGGAATATATATGAACTTATTATGTCTGAAATCTTGACATACATCGTGTATCATCGCTATTTTCAGATCAAATATATTGTAAATCTTGCTTTTTATTACATCAAATAAAATTATATATTCTACATAAATATGTTTAATATATATAAATATTTTACTTATTAATATAGTTGCATAAAAATGTTATATATCATAGCTCGACTTATTAAACAATCTTTATGCTCTTATTTTAGTCCAACTTAACTATAATGTAAGTTCATATGCATATTATGTACATAGGTACATGAAATCTTATAAGTACACTTATAAGTATCTTATATACACTGAATATAAACTCATAAAATGCATAACATTTGTTCCTATATTAGCATTATAGTTATGAACACAGTATACTATCAGATTAACCTTTCAATTGTCCTTTCTTAACCCTTTCTATTGCAGTATATATATATTTCGAATTTCAGGCAATATATGTACTAAGATAACCGAGATAAGAATAAACACGATGTATTATAAGACCTATCATTGCATCGTACATTTTCAATGTTTTTTGTCAATCAGGTGAGTATTCATTTGTCAAGGTATTTTTTATTATTTTTGAACTTTTGCGTGTACATATACTTACAATTAAATTTTAATTATATTCAGGAACACATCATATATTAGGATCAACAACTATAGGTAATAATTACATTGATACCATTTTTCTTATTTGGAGTTAATTGTGAGGTAAACCAAATAGTCAGTGGTCATATATACAAATATATCAGAAGGATATATAGAGTTGGAAAATTGAATTTTGTGGTTCAAAATTTTAAGCTTGAACAGTTTATTAGGAACTATTTGTATGCATATTACACAGTATTTCTGTATTTTTATAAATAAACTAACGTTTGGTACAGACAACAGGAAATGAGCTTGAGAAATAATTACATTTTCTCTGATGAAATAAAATATTGGAAGTCAGTTTTCTCTTTAAAAGAAAATTCATAGAAACAACTACAATCATTTAGTTAAAATATTATTATACATAGGTATATGTATAATAGGGCATTTCTGTTTTAATATTCGAAAAATTAAAAAGCAGCAGTAGTAACGTTCGAATGATACAAAAATGAAACCTAATTATTCTTTTTAGTACATCATTTATGCGAGAAATGTTATACTTGCTTGGAAACAAGTGGTATCGTACATATTGTATATATTTAAACACAAGATCATTCCTCTTCGTCAACCAGTTTTCCCCACAGGTGTGTTAAGATTAGTCCAGTCACTGAAATTGAGTTCTGAAATTGAGTTTTACAAAATTTAAGTTATTCTTGTGATTAATTGGTAAAATAATAGAATATCAGTTAATAAATTGTGATAATTATCTTTTTCCCTTTCAATTTATTTAGACCATTCCATTGTGTATGAAGGTGTTAATAAATTTCAAAAAACTATAAATTTATCTAACTAAAACACTGCCACTTCGGTAATTTTTCATAAAGTATGTTTAACCTATATATAAAAGTATAAGTGTGTGTATGTCACTTATGTATATGTATAATTTACACACATTAAGACTGGTAAAAGGTATTGAAAAAATTCCTAATAAATGTGTCCTCTTTTTTCTCTATGAACTTTAATATCAATATTATTTTATTTGGTATATTAAGTACACACATAAGTCAAACATTTGGAGTTCGCATTACGTGTGAATATCCAATATGTATATATGTAGGTATATTCAATAGAATATCTATATATGTATAAATAATACAATATACATGTATATATACATGTATATCTATATATATAAGTACATATTATCAAAAGAATATTCAACATTCTTACTTTTTTAACTTTTGCAAATGATTAAATTACGTTTGTATTTTGTGATCGGCCACAACGGGATTCGTGTAGGTCATTTAGATGCTTATATATATAATTTTAAGCGGTGATACATATAACGTTCAAATTGATGGAGGTCATAGTCAGTTCCCGAAGAAGCCCTACTGTCTATCCTATCTTTTATAGAGGATCTTCTGAGTATATACAGACTTAGAGAAAACATGATGGCAACACTATAGGGCTAATCAATCTGTACCGCTCATCAACAGAATTATATTTAAATATGCTGCACTTGCGTAGTTTCTTTACCCCTCTAAGCACAAAAACAATTATTGAAGGAATTGAAAAATTCTTCATGTGTGCTATCAACAACCTTGATATATCATACACTGAAGCTGTCGTGGAAGCAGAGATGCAACCCATTCTCGCCCACCTCAAAACCCTTCTTCTCTAAGAGCTAAGGAAGATAAGAATTCAGACTGTCTACTTCGTCACCTTGTGCCCCAGCCCAAAACGAAACGAGCCAAAGGAGCATAAAGTAATAATTATACAAAGAGCGTTCACTCTTATCGATTTCATATACATCACACTGTTAATTTTTCATTAATAAAAAATGGCTTTATTTTAATGAATTTAATGTAAATGGGTAGGGAAAAAGTAGTAACAAATATTTTGATTAAATTAATTTTAAGAACAAATATATATATTCATACAACTTTAACATACGTATGTTGTCTACCTATAATAAATAATGTATTACCTGTATATCTAAACTGTTTTACTATATACACGATTTAATTGCTCTCAGTTTTTAAAACAATATTTTGCACAAGCTTCCAGGTAGGTAAATAATAGTATTGAACTCTATGCAGAATTAATCAGAGTGAACACTCTTTGTATAATTACTCTATGCAAAGGAGTATCAGGAAGTCCAACAAGCTTGTAATATAAGGATGTCCCAACATTGACTAGTTCTATTTGGGAAATCTATATTGATTACAGCCTATATGGCTTACAACCAGTTAGCTACGGGACTCTTTGAGCCTTCTTTTGTACATGATGTGTTTTTTTGTTTAACTTATAGTTTGGGTTCATTATGTATCATTCCTACCATTGGAAGCTCAAATATTATACTGTTATAAAGTATTGTTACTTTGATAATAAACTTCTCTCTCACGCACTCTCTCTTTCGTTCTCTTTCAAAATTATAATATAAATAATAAATGCATATTTTAAATTTACGTCGTCCGAGTTCATGATATTGTGTTTTTTGTTAAAACTTATTCTCAGTGTGTCTATATCATATGTAGAAGAAAATGCATTGCAAATGATGGTAAAAATATTTAGATTATCTATTCAGTTGATAATTTCTTTTCCAACACTGCTAAAAACTTTTTATTATAATTATTAAAACCAATTCAAATTAGGTGCACATTTATCTCTTTCTACTTGAGCCTCTAGCGCTTATAGATAAATATTAAAAATGTAGTATTTCATTAACAATTGCTCATAGACATAAATATAATCTCAAAACCCATGTTAGATAATATTTTATAAATACGTTAATTCTATGTAAAAATACGTGCTCATTTTCATTCAAATACCTTGACCACCCTGCTGCTTATTTTCTTCTTTTCGGCACTCAACAGTAGGGATCAGAACTCGATAACTAAATAAAAACCTCTTCAAGCACAGACAGGTATGTCCTTCGACTACGACATTCCCAAGCTACCAACATTGACAGGTCTCCCCTCTCTGTCACCACCAAACAGTGACAATGACCAGCTCCAACTGCCAACTCTTACTGGCGTTCCCTTTCTCTCGAGTGAGTTAACTGCTCCAAGTGGATGGACAGGGGAGAGGCATCCAGAGATTTTCCAGAGACTCGCTCTCAGTACACCGCGAAAGCCTGGACAACTCTCCCAAGATCAACTTGACCAATATTACGAGAAGGTATTTAATTCTACAATCTTTCTTTCCATGTTTGTTAGATATTTTTGCCCACATAATATACAGCTACATTTTGCCTACATAAACGTGTTAATAATACTTATTAATAAATACTTGTAAACAACTTACTTTAATATTTTAAATAATGGCTATATATGTAAAAAAATATAATTGATAATGTATATTTTTCGTTGAAAACAGAAAACAACATACATAACATAGTTTAAAATCAAATTAAATGTATACATATTCATATATCTTCTCAATGAGATTACTTGATTGTAATATTCGAAAACTTTAAAAAATCATATTCAATGTTTATTCGCAATTAAAAAAATTAAGTCATATGTACGCGAAAATGAAATAGGTTTAGTATTGAATACTGTATTTAAATATTGCAGGGATACATAATTGTTCACGATTTCTTCACACCCGAGGAGTTAAAGCCAATTCGCAAATCTATTGAAGTTATGGTGGATCAACTAAGCGAGCGATTGTTTACGGCGGAAAAAATAAAAAGTTTGATAATGTTGCATTTAAATATTTTACTTTTAAGTCAATTAATTATTCTGTTAGTTCCAATTCTTAATTGGAAGTCATTATATCATACCAAGTATCTATTTTATTTATATTTTTGACGAATACGTATTCTTGCTTCAATAAAAGAGTAAATTTCGATCTCACTTTGTCGGGATATATATTATAAATATTAATAAACAATAACTATAAATAAAATAATTGGAAAATAGACTTATAAAGTTAAAAATTATTCAAAGTACGGTTTACGGTACGGTTTACGGTACTTCATGTTTCGTATTTATACATTAAACGTTATCTACAACTTATACAAAAACTCGTAGTAACTTATGACGCATGCTGTATATAGGTATTAGAGAAATATCGAGAAAACTCTTTTTCGAGAAGATTTTTGAGAATATTAATGTGGTGCCTATCTTTCCGCATATGTTATTTATGAAGTATACTTTACGTATTATAATTATTCATATATTTTTACATAATTACATATTTATATAATGTATTTTTACATGTGTAGATAAGTAAATGATATGTTCGATAAGCATTATACACACATATATTTATATCCATATAATTGTTATTCGTATTTGAAGGTTTGTACAAAGATCTTGGCTTTTACGAAAGATTAACCGCAATAGAACAAGATTTTCCTGGCTCAAATATGATTCTACTGAAAACTGGAAAACTTGTTCCTGTAAGAACTAACATATCTTATAATATATTTCGATATAAATTTCGTACACATTTCAATGTATTTAAATATATTTTATGTAAAGTTGCCATGCTAAATAGTAATTTTCTTTTGTGACCATGAGAGCTAAAATATATAATGTCTTAATATTTATTTATATTTTTCAATTTTGTTTCAAAAATAAATATATAATATAACTAACATTATTAATTAAACAATTTTATTAATTTTTATTAATTAAAACACATATTGTTTTGATAATGCCTTTCAACATCATTAATTTATACTTGATATTATTATTATCTGTATTTACAATATGTACCTACATAATATATTTCAACATTTTAATTAACTTATAAAACCATCTAATATTTTATATTTCTGATACATATTAAGTAAAGTGTGAGTAATAATTAATTTATATTATCAAAATTTATTAGTTTTATGTAATAGCAACATTTTATTTTATGCGTAATATATTCAACATTCAATCAATATTGCAGAATATTTTTTGAATTTATAAGCTAGGTATATCTAGTAATAGATACGCTATTCATATTAATAATAACACATATTAATACACGTATTAATATATGCATCTATATTATATATATATATAATATTAGAACTAAATAATATATGTATTATCGATCATATATGTACATATACATATATCATTGTTAGAAATTAATCAAATTTGTACACAGCATTTGTTTACTTTTATATGTTTGACAATCACACAATATTTAAAAGATAATTCTATCTTAAAACTCTTTCATATTTATCCATTTATATTTACCAGGAAATGCAACAGCTGGCATCTAATGAGCGTTTGTTGAACTTGTTGGAAGACCTCATTGGACCAAAGATAGCATTCAGTCCGCAGTGGAATTTGAGATGTAAAACACCTAAAAATATTGCAACTGTTGTTCCCTGGCACCAAGGTAGATAAATATATGATAGATTTATTCATTTGAAGTATACCTATAATTATTTACGTCTTAGTTTGACAAAAATATACAATGATAAAACCAAAAATATAACCAGGGACTACTATAACACTGTTTAAAGTATTCCCTGTGTATAAAATTACATTGAATATCTATCATGTTCAATAAAGATGCAGCATACTTTGACAATGATATCTACGATGTTCATGTCGCGTCAGCCTGGATACCTCTCCTTGATGCTACCTTTGAAAATGGCACATTGCAGGTAAATATATTAATATCAAAATGGACTCCAAGTTGATAATATTGTCAATATTAGAAACAAAATTAGATAATATTGTGAATTAAATTAGAAACTGGTGTCAAACATTTGAGTTTCGATTTTTATTGTTAAGCCAAAATTAACTGAATTCATCTATTCGTTTAAAATAAATTTACACCAATTTCTTAATTCACTAAAAACTGTTTATTTAAAACAAAAAGAATTTTAATCAACTAGATTCATCAAAAGTAATCGAAACTCGATATTTGACACTAAATAGGATTAACTAGGATGGGTGACCTTATTGCTAGGGTGGGTGACCGTATTTCTAGGGTGTGTGGGTGACCATATTTCTAGGGTGAGTGACCGTATTTCTAGGGTGGGTGACTGTATTTCTAGGGTGGGTGGGTGACCGTATTTCTAGGGTGGGTGATCGGATTTTATCCTTAATTTTTAAATCGCAATTTGTTCTTGCTTTGCGCTACCAAACCAAAGGAAAAGCAATTAGCGAATATTGAGAATGAATTTTAATTTATGTTTTTTTATGTCATTAGTATCTCTATTAGCTTCCTTAAAAAATGTTTTTTAAATAAAAATATTACAGATGATTTCAAGATGTCACAAGAACGCCATGGTAGCACGCCATAATTGCTGTTCTGGAACTGACTTTTATGTTTATATGGATGAGGATGAAATGGTCAAGACGTTTGGTAAAGTCATTTGCAATTGTCTGTCAGAATTTGAATATATATAAATAAATTTAGCTAAACATATTTATTTGTAAATTTGTGAAACCTATCTTTTATCAGTGAGAATGCAAAACATAAAATGTTCTTGCTGTCGATCAGATCTAGCTGCATAATTAAGCTATAGTTGTAACAAATTTATTGAATTGACGACATTTTTAAGATATTGGAGATTTTTGTGATAAATAAATGAATAAATAGCTCTGTTAATTATAGTAGGTTTTTATTTTTTTATAGAAAAGGATAAACAGTAGATTTTTATCCACCTGTAGAATAATAATATGAATCCGATTTGTATAGCTTCTTGTTTATAATATTTATATAAGATAATCTTTAGACAAGCTCATTTGTTTGTTCCTTCAATGAATAATTTTTCTGTTCTATGTTTAAAATATGTATATATTTAAATTAAATATATATATATACATATGTAGGTCCCAACAATTGTTTTTTAAATAAAATTTCTATGTTTTAATATTACGCATCCAAATTAATGGCAAAGATTCAATAAAAGTGACATAAATCATATAATCAATTTGTTATGAATATATTTAACTAGTATACGTTAACTAAATTTTACCTCTCTTATCATCACATAGTTTAAGTAAAACTGGCATTATTATATAAGTAAGAAATGTATTTATTTACACATATTTATTACTCTGTTATAAATGTGTAAGAAATTGTAAATATTAAATTACGAAGAGAAATAAAATATTTCCTTTGAAAGAAAGAAAATATGGAAGGCTGCGTGCGTGAGAGTACTGGTGACCATATTATTAAATTTATTTATGGCTTTATTTAAAATTACATTACATTTTCCTGTGTTGCTATGATTACTAGAATAAAGGAGGGTATCTAATGGTTCTATATGCACTGATGTTATTCAAACCGGCGACTTTGCCTCAAGCAATCAGATGGCGCGCGTAGGCGATCACCTTCATTGGATCATCAGAAAGAAGAGATATAGGATGAAAATGAACACGGAAGAAATTGGTTTTGGTTTGGTATTCTGTAACTTAGCATTCGTTGAACCAGTGTTCTCAGTAGTCGAATTGCAGTGAGGGCACGTAGGACCACCACCTTTGATGCTGATTCTAACTCCTATATTGGAATTGAAGAATAAGAGGTTTTAACGACCCAGTTGGAAGATGGAGTTTCAGAAGGTGGACTGACCCCATGTATTCCAGGGTAGTCCAGTCTATGTTCTTCCATTTGTTAGGAGCCAGAGAGATGTCTGGAGTGCTCATGCCGTTTGTGGCTCTATAGTATGGTTATTGTCATTTAAGCACGCGTAGTCATAGGTTCTCATACAATCTTCAATCGATTCGCCTCTGATGTCTGATTTTAAAGTGTAGTACCACATTATTGAATGAGCTTTGAGATTACAATAAGTATTTGGTTGTGCTCTGTGGGTAAACAATTAGCGTCAAATGGACCAGGCTCGTCAGCGTTATTAAATTGTACGGTAGGGAATAACACTTGGTTGTATTAATGTAATCTTTTGCTGATCGGTGAATTCGTATGTTTGTATGTACAAAATTACATTCTATTTGTTGTTCGAAGAATTTCTGTTGGTTTCAACGAAGGGGACTTTTTCCTTTATAAAAACATAATACCTCCTCCTTGTCTGACGTTTGTTTGACTAGTCTTTCTTGGTGGCGGTGTAACCGTCAATATTTGATTTTTTTGCGTTTAGTTTAGTTTAGTTTCTTGGGTGGCACAATAAACGATTTTATGCATACTCTGAGAGACACTTATATAGAAAGTTTTTTCGTCTTAGTGTTGATAGTATCCGCATTCCATTGAATTATTTTGAGCATTGGATTATTGTAGATAGTGTTCTTCTCTTTGGTGGCTCTACTCTGAACTTGTCTGTTGTGTATTATATGAGTGTGATGTTTTAAATCGTATTTCCTGCTGATGTGGTAGCAGAAATAGGGACAAGGATATCTATGAGATTCTGTAGGCGCTGATGTGGTGGCAGAAATAGGGACAGAGACATCTAGAGATTTTGTAAGTATACAAAGTGAGAAAAATGGAGATATGTGCATCAGGAGATTCTGTATAGGCGTAGCAGTTGACTAGCAGTTGATTTTTAGTTTCATCATTACTTCTAGAAACAAAGAAAATTTATAAATACATAAATAATATATACATAGTTCCTATATTAAAATAGAATATAACATTTAAAAAAACTAGGCGCCAATGCTTGAGTCAAGGACTACTTTAAATCCTTGGCTTGAGTGAACCTATAATCTATACGTCATATTTCTTGCAATAAATAAACTAAAGCTCAACAATATAATAACAGTTAAAGCAAAGTGATTTAGTTGCGCGTGGAGTTTCTTCTGCAAAATCGAACCTAAAAGTTAGTTTTAAAAAGTTCATTTTACTAATAAATTTAACACTATAAGCAAAACACGCACTCAATAGAATGAAATTAAACTTTATAAGTGATTAAGAAATTCAATTTAGTTAGTTCAAGGTACCTTTACAATACCTAAAGGTTTTCAAATTTTAGGAGGGTCCAAAAGTACTATTTGTGCCAACCCCCCTCCCCATGTCATGTTGGCTTCCCTTTGAGCCCATCTATTCACAATTTTAATATTACTTAGGTTGTGATCTGGATAAAGACGTGGAGACACTGGATGTTCCGATGGGCAGTTTTGTTCTCTTCAACAACTTCACACCACACCAAAGTTTGCCCAACGTGTCTCGTCAAATCCGCTGGGCCCTGGATTTCCGTTGGCAACGAGAGGGCACCCCAGCCGGTTCCCATGGACTCAAAGAGACTCTCCTGCTGCGGACTCCAGATAATCCTCATTTAAAACCGGATTGGAAGGCTTTCAATAGCGTCGACAGAAACAAGGAACAACTCGCTGCGATGGGACGAGTAAGTTCGTCTCGAAAGCTGTGTACTAACAGCCCCAAAGTCTCATTCAAAAAGGATAAAATAATTGTCCTATCAAATTATTTACAATTGATAGTCACACTTTATTTTCTGTTATTTCAAGACTTTCAAGTAGGTAATAGAGATTTGAACTGTTATTTTTGATAATATTGATAGTTTTATAATGAAAAATCCATGAAAAGAATTAGTATGCAAATTAATATTAAATACAAAAATATCAATTTGTTAAGCGTTATTTACTGATACTCGTATAATGCATTGCATCATAATATAACGATTTTACATGCATAGAATGGAAATCTAAACAAATTCTATTGAAAATATTGTACAATTTGTGATTGCGTGATCAACATATATAGTTTCAAATGATTAGTTATATGCTAACTCATATACATATTATTATAGAAAAAATAAATTTAACAATATATCAATCTAAATTACATAATATAATCTTTTTTCATCGTGGAAATTTCGAATCTCAAAACGAACATTATTTTTTACTACAATCTTATTTCTTCCCATTATATAATTGTTTCATATAACCAATCTATATATTTATGAAGTAAACCCATAGATATTATACATTCTTTTAATACATGTATATTTAAGTGTATATTTAAGATATAATATCTATGAGTAAACCAAATATATATTAACGTAAAAAAAGTTAAAACCGATACTTTTTGTTTTTGTTTTAGTTTTAGTTATCTAATTTAAAATATATAAATTTGAATGTGTAAAAGTAGGAAATAATGACTTTCAAAATGTTTCACATAATTTCAAAAGTATATTTATACTTATATACACATATATAAATTAGTACATTGATAATAATTTGAGCTTTTTTAAATCGGGTTTCTTTGTCAATTGTGAAAATGAAGATTTTAAAAGTTATGTTATTATTCCGTGGCTTTAATTCTTTTTTATAGCAACATCCTCTTGTTTTCAGCCAGTGGATGAATTCAGTACAGAAGTATCTGGACCATGGATGAATAAGTGGCCAATTATTAATCACAACCGACACACTGCCGCTTTTGTCAAGTCGAAGGCTTAACTTAGGCTATCGTGTATTTTGAACTTTATACACACCGGTTGCATGAATTCATTGTGTTGCAGAGGCATACGTATACAAGTGCAATAATTAGACTACTTTGTCTTACATTAAAACGCACAATGAGTCATTATAAGTTTGTATTCGTCTGACTATTTATACAACTACTATATCATGTGCTCATGCTATAAACCATCATTTGTAAAAATAAACTATTTTACACTTTAATACGATCAGAAAACTGTAAACAGGTTAGGTTTAGCTTGATGCATGCGTGTGTATGTATCCAAATATATATATAGTGGGAGAATTTTTCTTTATTTCTTAGCCTGTGTAATTGTTGTCTACTGGATGATATATTTATTACGAAAATCATTTCTATTTATGTAGGATACATTTGTTTAATTTAATATTTTAGAAGTCTCTCAATGGGAATTTAAATTAAGTACTTAAATTGAATACAACTCGTATAATTATACCTATTACATACATGTAGAGACACATACATATATTAGGTGTGTATTTAAGTATGACATAAGAAGCTTAACTCATGAGAATAAAAACTGCATGCAAATATTTTATCTCATAAAATAGTAAAATAATAGAAAATAACAAAAATGTACATTGTTAAAATGGTTTACATACAAATATTATTGTGAATAACTACATTAAGTGAACAACAACCAAATTTACAGTTAATGCCCATAAACTAAAATGTAACTTACGATGGAAAACGTAGCACCACATAGCATTCCAAAAAAGAATAACTTGAAACGAATATTGGAGTCAACTGTATAATTGTTTATATTTGTTTCGATGGAAATAGTCTTGTCCTCGGTATTATAGGGATAGAAACAGTGAGTCTTGTCATTTTGTTCCTGGCATGAATTCATGTTATGTTTTTCAATCAATTTCTAAAGAATTAATAATATTTTCAGTGTTAACTGATTCGATATATATAGATCGAATACTTCGCGTGAAATAGACAGGTAGGTATATGTGAATAAGCGTTAGGTATGTATAGACAGTCAGTTTTGTAATAGAATATTATATAGTTAACACAATTAATATTCAATTCTGTATAATTAACAATGTATGTATAAATATCTCTCTTTATATAAATGATCCATTCTAATATACAAATGAATGAAAACACCGCTCACTTTTTACATACACACCATCTGTGACATTTTGGAAAACATCTGTTGCATTTTTATTGATCATTGAGAAGTAAGCAATTTGTTTCAGGTTTTTTAGTATTTAGGATTATATAGCACCGAATGTTTCAATAAAAATAATAGTTTAATTTAATGTGCATAATCGCTATGCTATTGCTTCCATTTTGTATTAAAATACAAGAGTATATATAAATACATATATATAATGTTTTAATGGAAAACTATAACTCTAAAAACTATAACATTAATCTTACTAAGAATACAGTTCAGCTGGTATTTTATCTAACTGATTCCAACTGCTTTACCACTTTTAAGTTTAATAGCCGTTGACTTAACTTCCATCAAGGTGAAGGGCTGGGTATCGATTGGCAGTTGAACATCGACTCCACCTCAATATTTACATCCAGCTCTCTAGAGGTGAGCAGATCTTTGAAGTGGTTTCGTAAGAGCAGTACACGTTCGTTGGGTGAGTCAGCGGCGATAGCGCATAGTGTCTTTCTTTTTCGGTCAATGTATTTATAGCTTTGAAAGCTTTTGCGGTCCTTTTTCTTGCTGTGGGATTTGACGTTGGATGCGATTCCAGCATGGTGTGTTTCTTCTTTGCTTACGTATAACAGACGAGAGAGCTCTTTGGTTGCGACTTGCCGCTTTGTGAGGTCCGTTGAAGTTGATCGGCGTACCTGTTTGTATTTCTTTAAAACCTTGCGTGTCTTCCCATGGTTTGCTTTTTTCTACTTTCATCGTGGGAAGAAGTTGTCTGCAGCCTGCCATTGATGCTGCGGCAAAGTTCCTATATAAGTGTCAGTGGTTTTTCCTATTGTCGTAACAACGTACTGAGCTACTTCGGGGTCATTTAGATATGAGGTGGTAAGTCGTTGTTGTCTCTAAATGGTCGTTTATGTCGTGTAGTGTAGTCGTGCTGTTATTCGCAGAAGACTATGGTATATATGATGTTTGCCTGCATGATAATATATATTATATAATGTTATTTTTTATTATGATATCATACTGTGCCTACAATAATTTTGCTTTACGTGTGTGACTACATAATGTTTTTTATTTACTACCATATTATATAATAGTAAATAACGATAAATAATAATAATTTGTTCTACTACATATACAAATGCACATACACATGCACATAAATTTAAATATTATCATATTTAAATATAAATGAAAAAATAACTAGTGCATGATAACTTGTGTAGGTATAACTGTAGCCAGTATAATTATAATTATTGGAGTAAGAATAATTATTATCTGTGCGTTGAACAGTATATAAACAGCGTAGTATACACTATAACGTGTCAAAAATGATAAATTAGTTAATTTATATTATATAGTACAAAATTACGTCAGTTCCTATTTGTTCATTAATTATGAGTAGCACACCTTCCTTTAATTGTGATTTTCATAACGCTGTATTACTCGATCAGCTATATTTGAAACAAATTAGAGTCTACCAGTGTATCTAAAAGAATTATAAAGGCAGAAATATTGAAAATCAGAAGCCGCGTTAGCGGCCGACGATGTTAGATATTTCTGTCTGCATAATTCAATTAATAATTCTATTGTTATTGACTTATCCGTTGATTCAGTTGAAGAGATAAATCTAATAGAAATATATTTAAATGTTTGCAATTAATATTTTATAATCTAATTTTTTGCATTATTTTGTAGCTTGACCTTCTTTACATCATGTCATTTATTAGTTATGAAAATATAACGGAGCACTAAATATCAGGACTAGGAGATGAATTGCTACAATTTGTAATTAAACTAAATTCTTAGACAACATATTTGACTTCGAATCATTCAATGCCGATCAATCAAAGAACTCGAAGATTTGGAAAAGTAATCCATACTTCAAGAGACCAACGGTTAAGCAATCAGACATACATAAATTTTTAAACACTTTATATCTTCTAAAGGGCTTTGTGTTCATTTTGAGAAAGTTCCTGTGAGTGTACATATGTGATTATTTTCGACTATTCTGCGCAACTTTGCGAGCGAATAATAGCGAACAATAATATGCTCCAGTAGCTTAGAATATATAAACCGACACCTCATATCTATAGAAATTAACAGAAATGCTGATATTCTAAACGGAGATGAATTTCGAAGAGCAAATTCAGTATTAAGGGCTATTAATGGTAGGCCAGTATCTCAAGAATGGTCAATCTAAAAGCAAAAAATTATTATCCATTAATATAAGTATACAGCCATTAAAGATGTGGTATGCCAGAAGTTTATTAGGCTTTAATACACTAAAAGGTCTATACATAGCAGAGACATAAACAGTGTGAGAAATTAACATGAACATGGTAATATAATATGCATAAAACAAGCGAGTATAACATGAACAGTAAACAGTATTCAGAAGTAAGACAGTATATATACGATAATGTCTACGTACAGCAGAGTTATATCAGCGTGTATAATATAATATAGTAAATAGAAGTCACCACAAAAGATATTGATATAAAAAGGGCGCCAAGATTTAATTGTTATAATGCTTGATGTTTAAAATGCATAAACATATTATAGATCGAAATATTGGTATATATCAAAACTATAAAATTAATTAAAATTAAATTACAATTTTTTTTTTATATCTTGACAATGGAACATTTTTACAGAAATAATAAAACCTGTTGTTTTAAGTAAGCCAATTTTTCATTGTAAAAATGACAAAATATTTTTATTATTGCTAGGAATTTTTTCATACTTTTTGTTGTCATAATTTAATTAATTTTACAGTTTTGATATAGTGCCAGCCAATGAGACGGCTGTAATAGTATCAAAAGGAATACGCGCGCCTGTTTTAGTCATTCTACTTTGCTTCGCACTCGTGTACGGTCGTATACTCGTCTCTCCTC
>JAYRBW010141046.1:0-15108 GCA_036023295.1 Invenusta paracnida | reverse complement strand
TATGGAAATCAATAATTCTAATGATTTGTTTAATAATCACGAGCGTTTTATTTTATGCTCAGAATCATGATACATCAAGCATCGGCGAAAAGTCAACGCCTGATGTATCGTGGCCTTTACTAGCCATGAATTATAAAAGATTGTATGATAAATTTTAATCTAACTTAGAGTAAAATTTATCATGCAATCTTTTATAATTCATTGCTATACTATTACGTTAACCTTACTAAATAAAGCTATATTTGAATAGAATATTTAAATATTACTATTATACAAAGTTAATTTTTTCATCTACAGTTATACTAAACAGAATTGCCACGTGGTTTAAATTACCGTTAAAATCTTAAAAGTGCATTTGTCATGTAATTAGGATGTCTATCTGTATGTACAGCAATATTGGGTATAATTTATTTGCATTTACCCCATCTTAAACGAGTGCCATATAATGGTAATTGCGCATGTGCTTTTGAATCAGACTGTAACTCAGTAATCTTTACTTAAATTATAAAATTCGTAATGTAAATACACATAATTTAAGAATACAATGAAATAATATAGTATATATAGAGTACCTACCTTTTATACCATATGAAATGCGGTTTGATTGTCTATAATTTACTCAGCTTGGCAGAGTGCGCTTAAGACTATCAATTATACGAAAATCCAACATAATTGCATCACTTGAGTGGGACTCATAATGTATTATTGTCTTACTATTAAATTTTACACATAATTAACATTATTTAAGTGCGGCTATGAAATCCATCCATCCTTTCAATAGTTTTAACTATATCTTATGTTGTATAGTAAACCGCGGGTCATCTCCATTAGACATTCCTTTGTGTCTGTATATTATTAAAATTAGTCGATACCTTAATTATGTCAATAGCTTAAAAGTGGATCTCAATTAATAATTAACGGTTGTCGTTATTATATGTAAAAGACATATATCAATTGCAAAATGACTAAAAAATCTCAATAAGCTTAAAATTATTTAGTGAAATGAAGCACAAACAATTATGTATTATCCAAATGCATAAACAGATCTTATGCCTTTTGGTTTTAGATAAACTGACATATTACTTGATTGTTTAATTTTAAAACCAACAAAAAATTCATATACATACGATGCAATCATAAAAATTTAAGCTGAATATATTTATTTTTATTAAACATTTGTTAATCCTAAAAAATCATAAATATAATAATAATCGTTAATTGTCTCACGTAATTTTTAAAATGCAAACGATGTAATTCCTCATAAATCATAGAAATTTAATGATATACGTTTTTTTTTATTTCTAAAACAATTATTACCATTATTAATACTTAATATCATTGCCTAAGTATATGCTTAGGTAATTAGGACGGAATTAGTTGTGGATTAATCACTAAGGCATTTTTTGAGTAAACAATATAGCAAATTTATATTATGTATTCCTTTATTCTTTGGCATAATTAAGTTTAAATAGTTTCATAGAATATATTGAAGAGTATATATTAAGTATGTATTTATTAATTAATATAATAATCATGTCAAAAAATTATTTTTCATGAATTAAATTAATTGAATTTCTTTCTAACTTACATATTATTGATAGACGGCAGTTCACATAATCAGATACTACAATTTTTTTATACTTACATTAAGGCAAACAATCTAAATTTCTCTATTGATTTAGCTGACGATTGTTTATACTCTCTAAAATCGCGAACCAAGAACGAGTCGGTCGTTAAATATTTGTTCTCGGAACTTCGTTGCTCTTAACAACATTGTTTAATGTTTCAATAATTAATATGAAAAACATTACACGTGATTTGAGTTGGCTAGATGTCGAAATCGGTCTCATTCTGTGCTATTTTACTACAATTATTTTTGTCTTAAATATGTTGATGGTAATTTATAAAATATGAAAGTAAATAATCACCTTACAACGTAACTGACTTTACGATGAAACAGTAATATAAAAATGTCAAATAAAAATTGTATATATAATAAGATACAAAACTTTTAAAGTTCAAGCCTATAATTTTTATTTAAAACGCTGAAAATGATTTTTGGAGAGTCTTAAGATTATCAAAATAGGTTTATGTTTTATTATGTTTACAATTAGTCTTACTTGTTTTCGTTATTTTTAAACACTTTTTAATTATCATTTTTATTAGTCTTATTATAATAAAGTACAGGTATGTTAAGAAATGAAATTTTAGAACAACGCATTTTCAACACAATATAAAAGCGAAACTTTAATCGCACGTAATAATAATCATTAAATTTTCTTAATAAACTCATACACATTTTTTAAACCTTTGTATCAAGTACGTAAAATATATTTACAATCCGCATCAACAAGTTTTTTATATATTTCTATAAATAGTATCTCATTTGCTGTATCTCAATTGTAAGACTTTCAGTTTAACAATTTTGTTATTTAATTTTGAAAATTATTTATTCTAAATATATTAATAGCGGCTCATTGCAACCTCATTCGCAATTTTAACAATTTTAGTCAAATGTATGTATTTTATTATATAAAATTATAGACGTAAATAAAGCGCTTGCTGCAATATATCTGGTGTATGGTGTATTTAACTAGACAAATTTTAGAGTGTAATAGCCGCGCACATAATACTTAACCTAACTTGATTTTATGTCACTCTGTCTACATGACTAGGAGGTTTAATCTCGAAACTTTGTAGTTAAATACAGCAAATATATTGCAGCAAGTACTTTCTTTACATCTATATTTAATATCCATAACTATTTACCTTACACATTAAAATGTTTAGTCTATTTGTGCTTTAAAAATATATTTTTAAATTTCTGTTTTTAATTCAGTTTATTTTTGTTAATTTATTTTTATTAGTTTATTGATGCTTCCACCCTTTGAAAATCCTGGTTACGGCACTGACAGTGGCTGAGTGAGCAATTAATGATGGGACGAAACTTAACTTGTAGGTTAACCACCACGGCATTTGCTGAGTATCAGTAGAAAATGTATAATATAAGCATGATACTATGTAGTTTAGGTAATTTGGTAATGTACTGAATTATAGTCAATTAATGTTTAATTAGTAAATTGCTTTACATTGTAACTATATATTTATTTTGCTCTCTCTATATATAATAGCATTTAACAATTTTACTATTCTAAAGATCCAAGCAAATTGCAATCATAAATTTATTACCACTTAAAATGATCGATAAATATCTGTTTTAACAAAATATAGGGTGCTTCGTAATTAATTCAGTTTTTTAAGATTGAATTTTCTCAATCTAAATAATTTCATGTAAGCATGTATTTTATAGATGACTATTGATATCTATATATCTATAGATGGGTATTTTTTAACTGATATTTATAAAGAATGCGATGTATATTCATATTAACGTCTTAGAAACAGCTTTTCCACAGGAATGTGTAAATTTGCCAAGAGATTAGCAGATCACGAAAGAATTAAAGAATGACACAAAAATATACTTTGGACGGATTTTTGGTCAAGGACTGGTATAAGTGAAATCAGAAGAAATGAAATCGCCCAGGTTTCTGAAGCAATTGAAGATAATAGCAATTTAAGTAAGAAAAGACTTGCAAGATTACATAATTTAAACGACACAATGATTCACCGCATTTTAACCAAAGATCTTGAGATAAAGGAATGAAAACACAATGGGTCCCGCAAATCACCTCACTGATGTCCACCGACAGCTAAGAATACATGACAACGATGTGAAAATATGTACAGAATCATTAAAGTCAATCTTATTGATGAGAAATGGTTTTTTGGTTGATACCTTATACTCCAAAAATGACAGGGGTTCATGAGTTGGTCCAGGTGGAGATCGTCTGCACTCACAGACGCCTGCAAACTGATTGAAGAAAAAATATTTTGTTTATATTGCCTTTTCTCTCTCGGGTTTCCATTACTTTAAATTAGCTGATGATAACATAAACATTGAAAACTACATTCAGTTTTAAGTGAAATGAAGTAGTATTTTTATGAAAATGGTAATATAGAATTGAGAACATGACGTTAGTACAAGACAACGCCATACCCCATATCTCAAGACAGACAACGGACTTCATTGGCAAAAAAAATTTGCCTATTGAAGCAATCTCTGTACAGCCCACAAACTTGTGAGACTGTTTTGTATTCCACGCGTATATTGAGTCAATCAGAGCAAGAAAGGAAGACTTTATTGACAGGGAAGATTTTCTTAACATTTTATCAACTGAACTGCCAAGCTTCACAGCTAACATGATACAACGCGCATTCGATAAGATGATCGAGAATTTCCAAATAATTATTCGTAATGTTGAACATTACTTGTAAATTATACCCTGCATTACTTTATGATCTGTATTTAACTCAATAAGGTGAACATTACTGGTAAATACCCTGCATATTACTTTAAGATCTGTATTTAACTCAATATGGTGAACATTACTGGTAAATACCCTGCATATTACTTTATGATCTGTATTTAACTCAATCAACTGTTACTGTAAATACACGATGTTTAATTACATTGACTATTCCTAAAAACTAAATTAATTACGAAGCACTATTACGAAGCAATATTTGTATTTAACATATAATTAATCATTTATACTATTCTGGATAACATAGTAATGATTTTCTAAAATATTATATTCAAATTTCAATTTTATTCAAAAAGATGATCGTTTGAATCATATACCTATGTTAAACTTTAATATGGAAAAAGTATATATGTACATATATATTGAATGATGTAAATTTAATTTATTTAACTGTTAATTTAAACTAATCTTTTTTAAATCCATCACTATATTTTTACATATTTCATTATTTATGCATACAATATAGTAATAAATTTCAATTATGAAGCCTGTTTATTTGAAATAGTATGTTTATTTTACAATAACTTTACAATTAAATACTGGCGATAGTATATACAGTACCAAAAAAGTTTTATGTAAAAATATATATTTTTAATTGCATATCCTTTTATATATTAACAGGTGTATAACAATAAGGAATAAAATCTATAATGAAATCAATGAAATCTATGACATCAATGTTTGATCAACTCAAATTTAGTTAGTCAACGTTTGTTTCCATATATACACAAATTGAATATACAACAATAAAAAAAATTGCACTGATTTTTAAAAAATCCACTCAAAAAAGAGTCCTTATTCCGTAATGTCTATCCACATATTTTCTTAAACTATAACATCTAAGATATTTAGAATGGATCATAGCTAAATTCAATTGTACCACTTTAAAGCTCAATTTTTTATTTAAAGTTATAATTAGCATAATTTTATTGAGAAAATGTATTATAAAACACTGTTTATCAGGAAATATTAAAAACTTTCATAATTTAAAGTACATTTAAACGTGTTCCACTTTTTTAAATAGTACCGCATTCCATCATGCGCTTTAATCATTTCTAAAGCAAATAGGCCAATGCCTTGAAATATATCAAATGACTGATGAACTACGCATTTTTTATTTTTCTAATTTATATCGAAATTATATCCCGAAGTTTCATTCATGTCCATAATTATTTTAGAATAAAAAATGAATTCGATGGGCATAATTTGATAAGTGTTTCTTAATATCATGATTAAAATGAGATAGATAGTCATAGGTTAGGAGCTGATGTGACCTCGGAGCACAGAAGTCCTCTACCAGATAACTCACCAATCGGTACAGCCTCTAAAGCAGGATCCTCCCCGACTGTCGGAGGATCCGTGGGAATTGAAGGGATTGACGGCCACTCTCGGATCTTCAGTTGACCTAGGGCGTTCGAGCAGAACCCACTGGTGGCAGCAGCTCCTAGTGCAACGGAGTAAGGGGAGGAGCCAGCCACTCCAGAAGCCGGCATCACCAGTGGTGAGTAAGAGTACCTGAAAGTAGGGGGTGTTGGCGTGGACCAAGCGAACATCCGAGGCGGCTGACCACCTCCACTCGATGGTCCAGTGTTGTTTGGTCTGGGCTTCCGCAAAGAGAGATTCGCCTTGTGTTTGCTCCGTAGTTTTTCCTCTTTCGTTGTTGCCGTTGCGCGTAAACAAACCCGCCCATGGTCCGGATATCGATTGCAGTCACACTCTTGCGAGCAAGTATGAAGAATGGAGTGAATCTTCAAACCGTCTTCTGTAGGCTCCAGTTCGCTCGACAGCTCCTGGTTCACCTCATCCTTGACGCGATCCAGCCAGCCCCGATTGTTCCGCAAGTCCGCTTTACTGAGAATATCCCGCTGAAATTCTTCGTTCCAAAAGACGAGGCGTTCCGTGAGCTTATTAGTGTCCACAGTCATCCCGGCTAGAGGGATTTCAAGTGGTGGAAGACGTCGAACTTCCGCCGAGGGTGCGCGAGTCTTCTTTTGTGTCACTGGTGTGGAAGTAGCAAGAGATGTCTTCAAGGGAAGAGGATCCGATAGTCTATTCACTGTCTGCACAAGGAGAAGTGTACCATTCTTTGTTGGGTTTTTTACATTTAAAAACCTGTCATATTGAGTTTCCGGTGGTTCAGATTTATGAGGAGTTTCTGTCGATAAAGACGGCGGAGTTTCAGGTGATGTAATCAATTCTACATGCGGAATTGTCGTTATTCCATTTGGAGATCGCTTAACACTTGCCGTACCAGTTTTGTTTGAATCCCTTAACTTTAACTTGTAATAAACTTGGTTATCGTTCTTATAGCGATAAGTGTCACCGTCGGTGACCTGCCAAAACTTGTAGAATTCGAAAGTTTCACCGCTCACATAGCAATGTTTATTCACTCCTCGACGTTTAAGAACAATATCATTGTAGTTAGATAATTGTTGTTTCTTACCTAATGTTACAGTTGATTTTCCTAATGGTGTATCTGATCCTATTCCAGTTGGTGATGTCCCATTACCAGCTGTTAGAGCTGGTCGTGTCTTAACCTTGGGAATATAATAAGACGGATGTGGTCCTAACTGCTCCCAACCACAACTGACCAAACTCCAATCCATGCAGTCTTGAGATGGCGATTGTAATGATTGAACTAGCCTTGTAGGAGACTCGAGAGTTAACAAAGCTTCAACAATTGGTCGCGCATTATTCATAATATGAAGTACAGGAGGCGACCAACACGGCATGCTAATTCAGTCAAATGGTTAATGGGTACATTCTTTATATCCTTGAAATCTTATTTTCATTGTATAGCAATAGTACATTTTATTAGAAGCATTTAATTGCCAAAAATTATTACATTTTATTAGAAATCTGGATAAATAAAACCACCTTAAGGAATGTAGGTTGAAATTCTGTGCGTACGACATATTTAGTATTTTATTGGATCATATTGTTTATCCAATCGGCGAAGAGCTATTTGATTTATGTCTAAGTATTTAATATTAAATAATCAAGTCGATAATCCAAAATTACCTAACTCAACTGTGACTATATTAGCAAAGCTTAATTGTGGCTATACTCAGGCAGCACCGACAACAATGCCTCATATAATATCTACTCCATCTGTCACTTCAAATTCACATACTATTATTATTATTATGATTAACTCAGTTACTCCACGATTATACAATGAGAGGGACAAGACCTTGGAAACAGAAATGTCAGAATGAAATGAGTAGCGTTTTAGTAACTTATATATAGCCATTGCCGTAAAATATTCAAGTGAATTGTCCTTTCTTTATTCAAGCTGCGGCGCACATACTTCTATTCATGTTATTTTAGTGGAGTACGAACGAGTTAACGGAATAGTCAGTCTATTGAATCTACTAACTTTAGTCAGATTCAGCTTATTATTCCTGCGTGCAGAGAAGAATTCTACGTTGTCTATAATTACCAATTAGTAATATAGTTAATAAATTATTATTGACTGGATTGATTTGAGTATTTCCCATTCTTGCCCTAATAATGGTAATCATTAGTATTCTAATAATTGAGGGAGAGAAAGGTGATTACTATTTTGACGTTTCAATCTATCAGTCTGAACTTAATCGTACGTCATAATCACATAGCGGGGAATTTTAGTTTCATTGAGTACACAATTCGAATTCATTATTCAATTTGTCAACGTAAATGAAATACTGCATTTTAATCATAACTTTTAAAGGGAGAATAAGAATTTCAATATTAAGACGCACATCGATTTCATAATTTGCATTAATTATGCCTCGTATGCTTTAAAATAATATTAAATGTACATATTATAATGAAAGTTGGGCAAGACGTAGTATGCTCACAAAATTGAGATACATACACAGCCGCACAACCAACTACATGCACCAATTTGAAAAGATATCACCAATGCACCAGATATCCGTAAGAAATCTGGAAATAGTTATGAAAATATAAATTAATTTAAATATACATATATAACTAACTTGAAATCATTTCGGCACAAGTAAAATAAACGATAATTTTATTCATTACTAATATATCATTATGTGTAAACAATTATGTTTTTGTCTTTTATAAAAGTCAAAAATCCAATCAAATAATTAAAAGTCGAGACCTAAAAGACTTTAGGTAAATTTAAATTTAAATATTTTTATTCGGAATTTTTCACTTTTTTTCTAAGCGTTCACAGCATAACTCCTATTATTAAAATGAACTATGGTTTTAAATTGTTATATAACGATAATGAAGCAAGCTACATCAAATTATTTTTACCTTAAATGTTCTGGGCGCACTATTATGAGAGGCTTTCTACATATACGTACAGGGTATGGCAAAAGTTACCAGAAAATTTAAGCATATAGCTGACTTGTATCCAAAATGTCCTTAATTCAAATGAACAACTTGTTATTAAATATGAAACAAACATTTACATTTAGTTCAAACTAATAATCCACATTATATAATATGAGAAAAGATAGCAGATTGATTAAGAGATGTGTGTTCTTTAATGGGATTATATAAGGGCCGTTTTATAGTTTGACCTCCTATAGGACCTTTTGTTCTCGATTCACAAATCATTTAATCAATCTCTTATTTTTTCATAAGTTGTTATGTAATTGTGATTATACATTTAATAACTTTTCTATTTTGGATTCTATTAAATGTATTAGATTTATCTGTTAAAGAATCTCTTCACATAAATTTTCTAACCCTAGTCTTAATAGTAATTTATTTAATTCTGGCTCTTCTTATACCTTTTAAAATTGCACAATAAATGTGATCTTCATTCACTAGTAGGTATTTGTTCAGTTTCTTTTCTTGCATAAATAAATTAATGTATTACTCTCCCCAATTATGTTTGCCTGATGATACTGTTATTTGCAGCGAAAAATGTTGCGCTTTTAATCAATTATATTTTTACTGACATTATTTTGGTTTTATAAGTCAATTAAATCCACTGCCCAGTTATATAGTTACTTACAACATTGAACATTTAGTTATGCAATCAGATAGATGTATGTGATTATGAATATTTAGTAAATAATATTTAAACTAAGATATTTAAATTAATAATTCGCGACAAGTTCCTTAATCTACAGTAATTATTTATATTATAGAATACTTCAATTTTAAACATATACCTTCTAGAATAAGGAATTCTGACTACAAATTATTGTAAATATAATAACGAACCAAAAAAGAAGTAATTTTAACTGAATAGTATATATGTAGTGATCAAGACATATGTACATATGTATTACATAGTCATACCTCTACTACAATTGAAAAATTATGATTAACTGCACTTATAATACCTTCTATTTGACAAAGTTGAAACAATTATAGAATCAGTACCATCCTTTACAAAGGATGGGAAATAAAAAACTAAAAATCCACCTTTATTATGAGACTGTTAATATGAAATATATATCCAACCAAGTACAAATTTTCATTAAAATATGTCTAAAATGTTTTTGAATTCTGACATTTTGAGAAAACTCTCAGGTAGGATTTTCAATAGAGGTTGTAAATAGATTTTCATATTTCATGCATAAATTACGTATATATGGCATTTGAAAATTTAAGTTTATAAATTTCAATAAATAAAGTATAGTCCAATTAATATATGAGAAATTGTTTTAATTTAGCCATTTTCATTTTAATAATCATTGAAATTTAAACAATACGTTAAGCTTTACACATAATTAATATTTAATACGTAGGTATTCCTAATACTATCTTCTAAACTCTAGACTCATTATTTTAAAATTTCAAAAAATATATTTAAAATTAAACTTTCTTACTTTCTAAATCGACGACATATACGTATACATATATTCTTTATAACGATAAATACATAATACGTTATAGTAAATAGTTTTTAACTGTAAAATATAAATTTCCTTAAATGCATATTTATTACGTGAAAAATGCATCATAAAGCAGCACGAATTTAAGTAGTAAGTAACAGAAATTTATGCTTCTATCAAAATATGATAATGATATGACCTTCCTAAATTCTTTCACGGGCCAAGTTGAAAGAGATTTAAATTTGTAAGCCATGTAAATTTTTTGTAAATTAATCTTTTCATTTATTTATCAACAAATGTATATACTTACCTTAATTATTAAAAATTCAATTACTTATTAAAAATTATTGAAATATCAATTTTATATTAATATATATATATATTATTAAAAGTTTCATATTAAAAATTCGAAATTTTGCTTTACATGCTTTTATGTTTTTTTTTTCTTTTCTTGTTAGAGAAGTCCAGTTGATTTTATGTTGAAAGTTAACAAAACTAAAAGTATCTTAAAAGTATAAATTATTTCTATTTCTAGATATACAATATGATAGAAACATATATAGAGTCAGAGATTTGAAAAGAAAGCATAAATAATTATACACAATATAAATATTAAATATCAATGACAGAAACTAAACGATATATATCTATATGCCACGTAAATTTAATTGCAGTTTTTAATTTATCGTCTATTCTTTTACATTTAAAATGAATACCACAAATCAATTATTTTAACGGATTATAATACATTATAGAATTCTAAATACATAAAAATAGAATGTATTCAAAATATATAAAATATAAATTTAAATTACAGAGAACTAAGTTAATTTTAACCGAAGGAGTTCTAAAAATGTAAGCTCAATTAAAAAAATAATGAAGACTCCTAATTCTCTGGGGTCTAGAAAACTCCCAGATATTGGGACAGCAGCCAGGTCAAAGTTATGGTAAGTGTTTGCATCCAACCAACTAAACCATAAATAGAAGGTGCCGCATTGCACAGGTCGGTACTGCAACAACATGTTACAGCAACATGACCACAAGCTATATTGTGGTCAATACCCATTTTATCCACAGTGGCCGGCTTACAGAATAGAACAGTACCATGCCCTGAATGCTACTTTATGAGCAGGATAGTGAAAATCAAATATATGTATAATATTGTATAATATTATTAAAATTATATATTTGAAACATAATACAAAATTTTCTTTTGACAATAAATATTACAATAGTACAATATTTACATATTATCTATGACACGAAAAGTTTTATTTCAGTCAATTAATAAATTTGTAAATAATGTTGTCTATATTAAATATAATATTCAATAAAATATTCAACGTATTCCTTAAATATAAGGTTTTTAAACATGATTAAAATATAAAAGAATCTTCCTCAAACAATGTTTCTTCAACACTTTACAGTTCTTTATTTTGGAGTATTATTTTTCTTCTTAAATATAAAACTTTGAAGCTTACCTAATTTAAGATTTTTGTAAAATTGTCATTATTCTATTTATTTATTAAGATATTTAGATACATTTTAAAGTTAAATAACATGTGTCAATCAATTGAATAAGATTAATCTATGCACGATATTAAAATGTAATTTTAAAATATACTGAAAACCTTGAAATATATATCTATAGTATAAATACACGATACACATAATAACTAATAAACATGTTACTTACCATGCAAGAACCTGTGCAAGGGGATGCGCTTGCTTGTAGAATATTGTAAGGCTCGCTACATGACGTACACATATAGCAATTCAAAGCACATATTGGGGCTCCTAAAAGAAATCAATTTATAGATTTTATTAATTTACATTCATTATAGTAATAAGTTACATGATCAGTTAAAATTTACAATTTATTACAGAACCTTAAAGTTTATGAAATATCAAAATAATATAGTTCAAAAGACACTAAAAACTTCTTTCCTTATAAAATCACTTACATAAAATGTGTTGTTTTCACAGTGGAGTACTAGTTTTGAGGGGAAATGTTCCTTTATTTTTAAATACAAAATTTGTTTATCAATCATTTACCAAATGCCAATCATGATTAGTAGGTATTTGTTTTAAGTTGGCATTATTTCATTCGTAATTTGTGACATCGTTAGTAGCAATTGGACTAAAACCTTAAATTATACTATTAGTTAATATTATACAAAGTATATATTATTAATTTTTAAATTCTAATAGAAATAAAAATAGAAAAATAATAGGTAATCCTAAACCTTAGTACTCCTTAAATTACCCCTTCTGAATTTTAGTACCCCTTCAACATCCCTAAAACCCCGAAATTAGCCTTTTACAACCTCCCAATAACCCAACAATACTATTATAAAGGCAGAGAGGCGGTCTCCAGTTACTTCTCGCGAGTGCACAAATAAACTTGGCACAAATGAACCAACATCCAATTTCCAAGTGGCCAATTGTAAATAAACTTGTACTAGATAGCGGTCTGTGTATAGGGGGTATTAAAGTTCAAGCAAATTTCATCTCAGGCTTAGGCTTTAAGTTAGGTGGATGCATCTACAAACTTGAAGTCTGAGTTAGCCGATTTCATCTTATTTACCACCTAACTGAATATCTCAGCTACCTTAAGGTGACCTCACCTTAACTTAAGCCTGGCCAATAGATTTTCTGCAAAGCAAAAAGTGTCAACGACATCTGTGTCATTCAATCAATAAAGTCCACAAAATCTACAAAATGTTTCAGATTTGTCCTGCATCTTCACGTATACAACATAGATATTGTATTCTACATCAAAGTAACATGTAAATAGTACTATTATAGTACAGTATTTATGGTTTACAACAATAATTAGAGAACAGTATGCAATAAGGTGCGGCATTTAATTTATGCGTATGTGAGGCGAGACGGAGTTGGTATCAGGGAAAATTTGTAGCTATACCCGCTGACAAAGAGTAACAAGGCAGTATCTTATCATACTATCAAAATATTACATGTTAATAAGTACCTATTAACCATAGAAATGGATGGGATTGTCCAGAAGCGTGGCAACACCCATCCTTTTCAAAAGGGGCAAAAAGGCCTCTTTTTAATATTTGATAGATAGGAAAGATCTCCTAAAACTCGTGATAGCTCGGTTATTCGGGCAGCTATTGAGCTATTGAAAAACAACTTTCACTGCTAGAATCTGCATAAAAGTTTTAGGTTAAAGTCTTGATAATGTCCTGATAAGATAAGCTTGGATCGGGTAGTATTTCTGATTTGGAAATGTTCCTTATATCTCGCCTATAGGCTATAAGCACCGTTTCGAAGTAATTGATACTCCTGCATTGAGTTTACAATAAGAATACTGTGCCGCATGTCTACATTACTACAATTTCGCTTCTAGTTGTTACATATATTGATCCATTTCTATGATTCGATCAAATTGAGGCTAACAAACGCTCACTAAAATCGTGGTTTGTTGCCGTTACTATATGGTTTAGGTGGGTGGTTTATGGCGGACCAAAGGGTTCACACACGTATACCTCTTTTTTTTAATGAATACATTTTTATTAAATGGATACATTTATTATTATACATATTCATTTCTTATTAAATGAATACATTTCTTATTAAAGAAATCGATTTAATAATTAATGAATCCATTTAATATTAAGTGAAAACGTTAAATAAAAAATGAATACGTATAATAATAAATAAATCCATTTAATAATTAATGTATTCATTTAAAAAGATAGGTATACGTGTGTGAACCCTTTGGTCCGCCATAGGTGGTTTCTTCTAGGCCTTTCTATCCATTTCTGTGCTATAAAGATAATTATAATAAATAATAACACACTTCGGATAAATATTTGGTAGGCTTCCAAAAATTTAAAAATATTTTAAATGTTGTACAGAAACCAAAATTGTAAATTTGTTATTTCATTAAAGATGATAATATATTATTTTAACTATTTAAATCAACGTTTTATGTAACAATATCTAAACCTACGGCAGTAGGTTGTTAGCTCATGCAGCTCATGCGAGCAACCTACGCATACAGAAGGTATATTAGAATACCACAAGAATGGTTACTTTTTAAACCGCTACAATTTAAAAACTCGTTTATATTTTGAAATGATTTAACTTCTATCATAAAGCGCCGCCAAAAATGTATCAGTGAGTCAATTTTAAACTTCATAACTATTATAGAACCTAAGATATCCAGGTGGAAACATCAATTTTTTCGTCATTATTCTTCTTATTCTAATTCATCTTCTTCTTCTTCAGACCCAATAACATACCCTAAACTTTAATCGATTTTGATTAAATGTTCAACATATATTGGAAATGTTCCAGATATAAGAACAAAATTGTTTTTACATAGCAACCGTTGCTAGGGGCCTGTATTTAGCATAGCAATCACTGTTTCCCTATCTTACACGTTATAAAAATAGCTCACTTTAGCTTAAAATAGAGAGCTACCTATTTGTTTGGTAAGAACAAAACTTATATTCTTCGAATCATCGTAAAAAAACTAAATAAAAAAAGGTTGGCTCTTTTAAAAACTTTAAAAAATAATGTTACACTAAGTACAAAATATTAGGATTTTTTCCAAAATACCACAACAATTATTTTTAGCGATAAGTACTAAATAGACTAAATCAATGATTGTATAAAAATAGCTTTCAGTGATTGGCTGATAACATCATTATTTCTCTTTAAAAAACATAAAATAAAATAGCATATATAGTATCAAGATAAAATAGGTATACAACAAAAAACTATGATATTATTATTACACAAAAATGGCAAAAAGTGTGTTAGCTCATATCATAAAAGAATTGAAATAAGCATGAAATGTGTTAACTTTTTAAAAATATATTTGACTTGAGCTAACTATGTTTTTTAATATTAAAACTAAATTAGTTTTACCATGACGATAC
>JAYRBW010141035.1:0-15109 GCA_036023295.1 Invenusta paracnida | reverse complement strand
TGAACATTCCCTATATTCCCTATAACGAGAACGCGACAACGGCCCTTTTCAGGGCCACCACATATTGATTGATTTATCATAGTTTTAAAAATAAATTAAAATTCCTATGTGGTAGTGACTTATGGGACAGACTGTATACATATTATATAGATACCTATTCCAAAATGATTTTTTTTCAATCAAGCAACTAAAATGACTTCTCAATATTATAGCGTATGGTCGTAATATAATTTTCACTGGAAAAATGAGCCTTTTTGTAATTTATTATTTACTCTAAATCGCCCAACCAACTGTTACAAAATTTTCACTAAAACTACAATTCAAAACTTCTACCCTAGGGATTTTTAATTTTTTTAAACAATTTTAACAAACATACAACTACTTAAGCGCTATTCTACTTATTTATAAGCGGCAAATATTTTTATACAGTATAAAAGATCAGTGCATATTTTTCGAAATTTGGTATATTATGCTAAGAACTAGGTAAATAGCTGCCTTCAATAGTATTATATTGCGGTAATATTTCACGCTAAGTTTGATGTCTAACCAACCACTGACATTTTATTTATCAGGACAATTCAAAACTCCTCGGTCTCACCGAGCTATCCCGATTGCTAGGATCGCCCGAACAGGTTGCCAACGTCGCACGACTCTACCAACAACCTAGCCAGGCATGGCCCTGGACTGTCACCGCACTTGTAGAGAACACCGGGGCTAGTGGTGCTTCCTCCCCTTCATCCCCTGAACCCGACAAGACAGTCACCTTGTGGCAGTTGACAGCGGATCTCGAGCGAAGGGGCAGCCTCATCAGTGATCAACCTCCATTCTCCCGCTTGCGTGCACAAGCGGCAGCAGCCGCACCAGTGCAGGCTGACCCGCACGTCCGTTTGCGGGCTGTGAGGCATGGTCTTGCATACACGATTACTTCTTGGGAAAGGGTAGGATTTTAAAGTTTTTTTGTTATTATAACATAATAGAATTTTCTTGAAATCGTTTAGATAGTAAAATTATTTTAATAATGATCATTCACTACTAAAATTTCTTTTAACACTCAAGGAAAATACATGATTGCCTAATTGCTTAATTCTCATAAATAATATCACGATAGATTAAAAGGATGTTTGTGATTTCTCGTCAGTATAGTACCACATTATTATAAAATATTTAAAACATACTTTTTAGGAATCTAAAAGGTGATAGATACAAAGTTTTTTGGGCAAGTTATGTATAATGGAAATCAAATTAAAGTCGAAATTCATAATACATTTAATATTTATAGCTTCATAGTAGTCATGGATTGTAATATCACTATTATCTTTAAACACAATAATTAGCAACCCACAAATATATGACTTCATATTTTTGTATTTTGTACGGTATTAACATAAACTTGTAATTTTAAAAATTAAAAGAACAAAACCACACCTCTAAAATAAGTGTTTTTAATATAAACATTTTTATCCATTTGACTGATAATTTCGGAAACAATACACATTTTGACTTTTATTCATTATAAATTTATTCAGTACTTTTAAAGAATTAAGTAGTATAACTTAAAGTAGATGTATATATACATGCAATATAAATAATTTAACGTGCAATTTATTTTTGGTACTTAGATCCTGAGGAACGAGGGCCGTTCCTTCTTTAACGGCCTCCCTGAACGCTTCGAGTCCGGTTTGGGCTACATTGTGCGCAGTTGCGTCCTCTCACACAGCCTCCGCATGTCCTGTTCCCGTCCTGCTCTGCTAGACACGCTGCACCTTCTAGCGGCAGTGTTTCCTGGGGCTGTTGACTCGCTGGACTCGCGGGCGGGTCCGTCGATCCTCGATATAGACTGCTTCTTCCTTCTTGTCTCGCTTACTCTCGTCCGACCTGCTTTCTTCGCCTCCAAGGAGGAAGGTTAGTCTCTTTTAGAAATATGTGATAAATTGTAGTTAAAAATATATAAAATATAATTTGTGTATTATTGATAGTTAAATAAGAATTTTCAATCACTTTCCTATGTTCACAGAGATACATACTAGTTCAAAGCTTATTAAAACTGTGCAGTGGTAATTTTGAACTATGTATGTAAATATATGTATATATATATATATATTTAAAATCTTGTTTTGCTCGTAACATATCCATCAATTTGAATAATTTAAAATGTTGTATGCATCTGGGTTATATTTCATGCCTTAGATTGCACTTTAATTTTTAAACCACGATCAATTTACAATATAAAGTACAAAGAGCTGTTTTTTTAATTAAAATTATTTTACGTATTTTCAGTGACACCGTGGACCTCTTCTATAAATAGAGCCTTCTCGTATTTTACCAGCAAGTTATTTAATACTAACAGATAAGACCTCTTCGTTAAAAAAATAATATTTATTTTGATTCTAAATTATGTGGATACGAATTTGGACATTTAATCATTGATTATTTTAAATAATTTATTATTAACAGATTTCTGAACAATTTTAATAGCTAATTTATCTCCCATACGTTGTGATAAATACCTATCTATCTGTATTATATTTGCTCATATTATAATGCTATAAAAAGGAGAATTGAATAGCAAATTTCTGCATCGGTTTTGGTGTATTTTATTTATTGCCTTGGTGTTTGTAGTTTTTCAAAAATTGATATAATATTATAAAGGATACATTATTTTAAAACGACTGTTTTTTCTTCATTACTGCTGGTTATCTATCATAGTTTAGGAATAATTTATTAAAAAAATCATATAACAGTCGGCTTACTACAATTTATTGATTATTTTATTTACACAGAATTTTCAAAATTAAATTATATTTTAGCAATTAATTATAAAAAAACATAACAATTTTAAACCACTAAATTCATTTGGCGTACGTTGAATTACATATTATTTGAAAAAATATTCTTGAGATTATAATGTATATATTATTTGAAATATAATATTAATATCCCCCATTGATTATTTACGCCAAGCAAAGGGCAATTTAAATAATTATATACATTTTGTAAAGTACTAAATGACATTGTATATATAATATATTGATTGAGCTTATAATTTTGCTCCATTGTACGAGCATAAACTGTATTTTTTCGTAATGTCCTCACAAAATTATTGAACATCTACTGCAATTACCTGAACATTCTATGATATATTATACAGAAATTCATGTAGTAAGCCAACTGTTCTTAAAAAAAATTCTGACTAAATGTGCAATATTAAATGAATTTGTTGATTAGGCGATGTTGTTAATATGCTACATTTATTTTATTAGTTAACTTCCATAAAACTTATGTAAATCATTTCTATATTTCCTATCATTTTGCCGCCTAATTATAAAAACTCTTTGCTTTGTTCTAAGTCTGCCTTTTGAGTTAACATTTTAGTTTAAAAATATAATGTAGTTATTTTTCAAGTTGAATATTTATTTATGCATGAAACTACAGATTTTTGATAGTTCAAGTTTTGACATAACGTAATCCCATTAGCTAAATTTTTCCGGTAATATTCAGGGGTCAGTTCAGTATTAACTAGTTTAAAATAGTTTGATATTGTTTTACTATGGTTCGAAAGTTTTATGTTCATAACGGCTACATTACAGCAAAGGCTTATTCATTCGGGTGACTTTTGTCCTTCCTATATTTAAAATTCAACCAGAAGTCGGAAAAGCAGCTGAAACCCACCTGGACAACACCACTCGACTGCCTTTGGGTGACGTCGTCGAGAGTCACGTGCTCCGACTGTGTGTGGCCGCGCATCTGGTGCAAGCAATTCTCTGCGCTCGATCCACCGATCTCGTGTGTCCGTCATCTGGGAGTATGTCTTCTCTAGAGGACACATTGGTGGAGTCTGAGGTTAGTTGAGCAGCTTAAAAGTCAAGGGTGTTGCGAAAGCAATACTTTACGCTACTAAAAGTAAAGACAGCCCCGCATGCATTGTATTTATAATATAACTTTTTAATGATTGAGTTTCACCTATCGACCCAGGTAAATCGATTTGTATCTGAGAGATATTACCCTTAATTTCTTGGCTGCTATTTTCTGCAGTGATAAATGGAATAATCGAATTAAATTTGTCAACGTGGAAAGTGGGTGAATACTGTGATCGATTGGTGATCTTCCTAATCCCACCCCTTTGATCAGGATGTCCTAGAGATCTACCAGCATCTTCGTTTGGCCTCTGGAGTGCACGAGGATGCTATCCCCTCTCCACGGGCCCTCTCTCGTTACCTGAGGGATGCTCTTCTACCTTTCCTTAGGTCGGCTGCCTTCTTTCTGTACCACCTCTCTTTCTTTGACCCGCCAACTGAACTCACCGTCAAGGATCCAGGTTCGTTCGTTGTTTTGAAAAGTATTTAGTTAGTATTTATCTACTTAGTTTTAGTTAAAATCATAACAAAGTGTAGTTAAGTTCTATGGTTGCCTTAACTTTTATTTATTTTTGTATTTATGAATATGTATTTCAATTATAATTAAAATAATTTCAATGATTTAATATATAGTTTTTTTTCTATTGTTGTATGTAAAAACAGTCATTATAATGCATTATTTACATGGACTAAACTACTGTGCATAAATACATAATTATGTAATTGCATATGTGTATTTTTTGTTACTATTTTATTACTTTAACCACTTTATATAATCAGTTTTATTTTATCATAAATTAGTTGAAAATTAAGCTAAATATGATAGTATTATTTTTATTGTAGTTAATTTTTATATAATAACTAAGACTCATAACACAATATTATCAGATATATGATAACCAAGGCCACATTCATTTGAAAATTAATTTAGCTTTTCAGTTGGGATAAGTGTTTTCAAATTGTTGACACCCTGTGGAGACGCGCATTTGTTTGACTGTCCTGTATATTAGGTAGTACAGCTCATTTGCCAACTAACACCAATGTCTTACCTAACTCATTCCCACTCCGCCGGTGTCGCGTGCAGGAAGTCATCTCACGCCCGACCGTGAGTTGGTACTCCTGATGCGCTATCTCGATCTGCCGATGGACGTCTCACATCTTCTCGAGAAGTCTGGCGAGAAGTTGAAACAGTTGTTCGCCTGGTGGTGTCTTGATAGTCGAGTTGAGGCCGCGCTCACGTCTGGTGAGAACCGAAGTTTTTTTTGTTTAATATTTATTAAATTTAATTTCATAAATTATGCTCATATAATGTTAACTATTGAAAGTATTTTTTGTTAATTTTCTATTTTCTGTATAAATATTTATAATTATTAATACGTTTCAGTTTTATAATAACTTGCTACAATGAAGATTGTGAAACATGGGACTTGTAATCCTATACGTATTATTAAAATTACTGAAATTTTATCATAAATAAATGATTACGGACTTGCGACGTTACTATTATTTTTTTCTTAAATGCAAATATTTGTCATCTCCAATTCTTTTAGTGGGAAGAGCAGCCACTGAAGCGAGACAGAAAGCCCAATCTGCAGCGGTTCCCATGGAGACAGACAACACGGCGGTAACGACAGTCGGAACCGTCGATGACGTCTGTGAAGGTAGATCAGGAAGCGGTAGGGGTTTAGCAGGTCTTGAGGAGACAAGGATTGTGAAGCTAGTTCGACATCCTTTTCCCGTGCCCCGATTGATTGATCTGCCCCGCGAATATACGGACCTCATGCACATTTCCACTGAGTACACGTGAGTTGATGAGTGGATACTCTGTAGTAGGTCGGTGGGATTTGGTTGAATTCAGTTGCCTAATAAAATGGAAGTGGCGAAATTCCTTACAATAAATATATAGTTTGGTGGATTTTATTAGCTAGTCTTAATATTGACTGTATTTCACAAATCGTGGTTGATTCTTTATGCTTTTTCTTAATGATGTTTCACATCAAATATAGGCATATTTTCGAGTCGGACTATAATAAGAGTAGAATAGATACAGACATATTATTATGTATCCTTATTATTTCATAATAATAAAGTAAATATTGATTATTTTATAAGTTCGATTAGTTAACTTTTTTGTAGGACTAATTTTGATGTTACATAATTTTAGAGGCATGTTTCTCAATTAACTCCTTTAATATCAATCTTCTTTTTGCCTGTCAGATGTTCCGGGAGTAATGTGAGTCTCTATCCAGCCCTGTGCCTGGTGTGTGGTGAGTTCTGCTGTTTCCAGGGCTACTGCTGCCGTCAACTGGAGGGCAACAGAGACACGGTGTTTGGCTCCCAGGTGCACACACGCCAGTGCCATGCGGGCTATGCCGTGATGCTCTGTCTGTCCATCTGCAAGTTGGTCGTCTACTCGGACCAAGCCAAGAGGATCACCTTCCAAGAGGCGCCCTATAAGGACAGCTACAATGAGACGGATCCAGGTCTCAGGTACACCGTTCACGCTTTGCATTGAATACACTAGAAATATATTCCACGGCTATCGTAGAAGAAAGCGTTTATTCGTGAAACCAATTTGTATTGCCACTATAATCTTTTCTCGGCTTTTTCGCTAATTTATCACCTTAGAAATATTTCTTGATTAAAAGAACAAATTAAACGTAATCGCTTAATCGAATGAAGTGTCTTATTGCATACTGTGACCCACTTAGTCGATATCCTAACTATACGCGTGATTATGTTTTAATAAGACATAGTTTATCGATATTTCTTTTAAAGCCATGTATAGAATACAAAACAGTCACCAGCTTCAGGAATTCTTTAAAACAAACAGTCCAGTTTAACGTTTCCTCTCGATTTTCCTCTATAATTTGATTTAGTTGCGATTGGTGCTACTTACGACTTAGGCGCTAATGATAAAGCTGCGTATGTTACAGTTTGTGCAATGATAAATACTCTCTCATTATGTTTTATAGATAATATATTTTGTCTACTTCTATTATACATAATATAGTAGTATATAAAGTTATTATGAGAAAGTTACTGAATCCGAAATAATAAACAAATATGGATATATTTTTTTAAATAGATATTATTTCAATTGCAATGAACTTAGTGTACACATCATTTTATAAACTTTTTGATGCTTTTTACTTTTTATTACAATACTCTATTCATAAATGTATTTACTTGCTAACAATTAAATTCGCTACTTGCTCTTCCAATGCTATTTTAGACGAGGGAATCCCCTGTTCCTCGATATGGAAGCCTACGACCGACTGACCCAACAGTGGTTAAGTCACTCTCTCGCCTACAACTCAAAGGGATCCATTCAAAATGAGCCCATCTGGAACTAGATAACCAACTGCAATATGGCCAAGTAGCAGCTGTACATCAGGGCTGGAAGATATTCTGTGGCCCACTCCCTTTTCTAATAAACATTATTTTCGTCTAGATTCAATTCATCCTTGGATGTCAGAAATGGCAGAATTATTCACCGTACTAACCTACCCTGCATTCACTACGCATGGAATTCTCCTCTATCTAAAGCTTTCCTATCCTGTTTATAACCGAAGTTTGACTCTGACACTGAAAATTTTCCCCATCCCCCAGGTCATAGAAAATCCTCCTTTCCTCCCACCATAAGCGTCTTTCTTTTTTCGCTCTATCCAGTGAACTCGTTTTCACAGATACTATATTATTGTTATAGATTGATACAATTGACACTAATTATCGATTCTATTCGAGAAATAGTTTGCGATTATCGTCTTGGTGTTTTTCTCTTTCTGTGACAATTTCTTTCCCTCATCCAGGTATACTTACTTGGTTTTATTCATTCATTACATGAACTTAATTATTTCACGATATATATTGTATACATATATAACTGAATTCAACACATATCAAAATGAGAACAACGGGAAATGTAATATATTTTGAGACAAAAAGTTTAGTTTTGTGTAGCATAGGTATTGATTTCAGGTATGCTTAAATCAATTTACAGATCTGTAAAAAATTCAGAACGCTGTCATTTGAAATTGTCTTCTATTCTTTGCATTTATTCTGTTTGGCAACCAATATCATTGTGCGTATTGATATTATATTGTTATTGAATGCCTAAAATAAAGAAAGCTACATACACAAACGGGTAATACGCAGACTTCCACGAACATTTCTGTAGAATTTTCTAAATTTCATATTTAGTTGATGATGTATATCTAAATTCCTTGTTTATTACTCGATTTGAACAAGTGATTAGTTAGTTTATTAGATTTAAAGTTATTTGCTTCAACTGTTGTAAAAGGAAATATATGGATGTATTATATTTTCCGTTGTTTAATGAATTCTAACTTTGCTGTTGATGATGATTTTCAGAGGTGATTCCCATTTCTGAATATACATACTATTATGTAATATTGAAACTTTCATTATGCGTAATAGTGTATTGTTCTATTTGTTTACATTATGTACATGCATATTACTACTGACAAGCTGTGGATAAGATTGAAAACGATGAAACGATGAAAGAACTACTTATTTCAAAGTTTTACTGAAATTGTCAGATATTTTTTCAGCGTGTGCTTCAGCATATACAGTATATTATGTGATTTACAATGTATTCTTACTACTACCAATATCTATAGTCTCTATGTTATAAACCCTGAGAAGTCTATATTTATGGATTGTTTTTCTTCTTTGTCACGCTAACACACACTTAATATTATAATGATATGGCACATGTTAGACTGCCGTTGTCTTCACTACGTATTGTTCATTCTAGTACGCTTGATAGTCTATATTTTGCGTATTCACGAGTTTATTATACCGGGATCACTCCTGATGTCTCACACATGTATCTATATGTACTTACATCGCTATGGCTAGTGTCATTCACTCCTCTACCTATTGTATACATTATATATACATGTTAACGTTTATAGATATATACATACATTTTAACAAATTAAACACTATAAATAACTTATTTTAATCAAATTATTAGAAGTTGTGTTATATACGTACTATACATATGCTAGTTACGTAGAGCTTTTCTCCCAAACACCTCGTTCATACAATATATATAAAACTTGAAAATCGTCGCTGCATGATCGCCATTCATTCATAGGTTTAGTGAATCGCTTCCACAGACATCGGTTGTATTATAGTCATTATACATACATAGACTGACACTTTAAGCTTTCACTATGTGCACTTTGTTTACAAACCGCCAGCCACTGGAATTCCCTAGTTTTCAGTAATGATGAAACGCTTAACCCAATCGATATCTGAATTTAACTTTGATAGGTGACTGATAAGATCAACAATTAATCTTATCTATTCATATTTACTCTAGACATATAGTAGTAGATTTATCTGATGATTTGAGAAGTAAAAGTCTTCTTTTCAGTAGCTATCCGTTTAATCGAGTTATATTTAGGTAGTTTTACGTAACTAGGATGAATCTTGCCATCTGCGTAGAAAAGATCTCTTTTCTTTATATTATTACCAAAACCGAATGTTTGTAGGTAGGCATGGCTGGAATGGCCCAGTCTCAATGTAGAATATAATCAATTTGATGTCTGTGACCGACCGCTTCACAGTGTTTTGCGCGGCCTGATCTCTTTCGCTCCCTCAACTCCCCACCCCAGTTTCAATGCCTTGTAATGTCTTAAACAGTGTAGCCCATCCAACCAAGAGATAAAACAAACAAGCAATCCCCATTTCGTACATTGAACTTATCTTCTCTGTCTATCTTATACAGTTTATCAAATATATGAGTTGTTTGCTAAAAAAACGTTTCCTTCTCTAATTACTAGTATTTAACAAAGGATATATGAATTATTTTTTATATGTTTGAAGTTTCATCATTTCTATGTATTTTATCTTTTATTTGTAAACTTATAGCAACCTAATAAGTAACGCTGTTAACGTTAGAAAAATAGTTTTTTGTATTTTTTTTAAACCATTAGTAATTGGATACGTTAGTTATACACAACTTAACCTTTTCTGTGGACGTTACTGTGGTTTGAATGTTGTAATCACAATTTAAATTTCTTTGTGTCTATTATATTTTGTTAATTTTTAGACGATTTAAAAATATATATATATTTTTGTTACACCATAATACGATTTTTTATTAAGAGAAGCAGAAATAGGTACAAAAATAAAATGGCGGTTGGTATATTACTATACACAATTACTATACATTTTGTTTTAGCATGATATTATACCTTTCTTTAAAATGCATCTAGTAATACAAAATTATTATAAGGAAGGTATTGCTAACAAGAATCGGAGTATGAATTTATTGTTAAACAGTCGGACTATTTTCAATAGTGACCTGGAATAAATGAATCAGCGAGTTTTAAACCTATATAATTAATTGCACTAGAAATGTAAAGAACTCATAATATATCCTGTTTAATCTTACTTTCAGGTAATGAACAGCCCAGATGGGAAAAGTCACAATCTCTTCTTTCAAGAAAAGCGGAAGAAGGATAAATCTGAAAAGCAGCGTTATCAACAGTTCGATGAAGAGTCTCTGGATTCCATGGACGCCTCGATTCACCCCTCTTCTGGGGGTATGGCAGTCTCGATGGGCTCTTCTGGACAAGGTCGGTATTCTTCATATTTGGAAATACTCAAAATAAGTGAAATATATATAAATATTGTTTACGTGTCTTTTTCAAATTATTTACATTGAATGGAAATAATATCCTGTTAGTATTCAGAGACTAAAATCATTAAGACGCTAAAATTAACAGTTTTACTTAAAATATGTACATATTGTAATCTGGAATACCAAAATATAGGTAACAGCTAATAAACTGATAGATTTACAAGATAACTTTATTTCGGAAAACATTTAAAAGAGAAACTGTATATTCTATAAACAACGGTGAAAAGTTGTGATGTGTATTTTTAGAATTAATAAATATTAACCTATGAAAAATAATTAACATTTTAAATATATAGAGGTGATTATTAATTATCTCAATTAATATTTTGTCAAAATTGAGTAATAATTATAAAAATAACGATTTTCATGTATTGTCTGAGTTCATCTAGAAAATATATTGAAATGCTTGAAATAATAATAATTATAATTAAGGTATGAATAATGATTTGTTAAAAGGCAATTTTATTGTAACTCAAAAATTAATAATTACAAGCTGCTTGCGTATTTAAAATAACCACCTTCAATAACAGTTAACTTAAACCTACCCATATATAAAATTTATGGTTGGTTGAATTTAATATACTTTTAAGGGATAATATGGAAGATAACAAGGTAAACTACATCGCTGTCTACATAAAATATAAAAAGAGCTTGTTGGTTGCGTACATACTCTAAGTTCCAAAAAGAAGCGCCATTAATAAATGATGTATTGTACAAGTTTTTGTTGGTTATTCATTTTTATAGCTAACTACCTTTAAGCTGAAGAGCAAGCAAACCTATGCTAATTGATATAGATATGTGAGTTGTGTTCTAATCATTGTACACTGAATATAGCAGCCATGCCATTAATGCTATAGTTAATAAATTATGCATATCGTTTTGTTCCACCTTCGTCAAGTTGAAATATATAAATACTTTGTTCTACTTCTTTTCTTCATTGATGATCAAACATCAACCGATTTCATCGTGTTGCATGAACTGATGCGTCCAGATTTAGACTTCTGGTAAATGAAGAAAAAATAAGAATATGGAGAATAACATGAGAAGAACGTTATAGACCAAATTTGGTTAGAAGATCTGTCCAAGATGGTGGAGGATCTGTGAAGGTTTGGAGTGCTATTTGCATTTGTATTAAATCAAACTGTCAATGGAAAAAAGAACTGTGTCTGTAGTATGACCAGAGGACTTCTTGACGACAGCTTAAAGCTTCTTAGACATTACAGCAGACTAATCCTATGCTCAACGAGAATTGATTTTCCAAAAATTCTTTGCTGATAACGATGTTAATGTTATTTCGTAGCCTTCAAGATCACATGACTTAAAACCCATTAAAAATGTTTAGGATTATATTGATAAGGAGTTTCAAGATAATAAACCTTATAATCTCAGACATTTAGGCTAATTTTTATTTGTATCATTGAATTCAATGCCGCAGGAGTTCATTAACAACTTTAACCTATATGCATGCATGTCAAGAAGGATAAGATCTATTATTGAAGCAGATGGTGATACTACCATTAATACATACCGGATCCATTTTCTCATAATTATAAGTGACCTTTTTATGGCAAGCCTCTCTGGTCACCAATAATGTAAAATGATAATATTATATATTTATCGCATTATAAATAATCTAAATTTTAGAGCGACGATTCTTTTTTAAATCTAGTGTATAAAGTTAGCTATGTTAGCTTTTTAAGACATGTTAGCTATTTAATAAGTTAGCTAAGTTAAATTAGTTTCTTTCTATTTTTACACTAAAATTTAATAGGCGGATCCTCCGGCGGTCCTGGAGAGGCCTCAACCTCTACCGGTGGAGCGGGTGGTAGCAGCCTTGTTGGAGGCGCAGGCACCACTGGAACAGGCACTAAGATTAAGAAATCCAAACCGAGCTTCATCCAAGTGAAGAGGTCCAAATCCTCCTCCAACAAGAAGGACAAGAAGTTAGAAAAGAAGGAGAAGAAGAAGCGCGAGAAGATGCTCAATCAAGCCGTTGCAGCAGCCACCTCGTCTGACAGGCCGGAAGCGGATCAACCTCAGCGGCCCGTGTTTGCGGTCCCTTTGGCCCTGGCGTGTGATCGGAGTCCTTCGCATGACGGTTTGCGTCTCCCGGCCTTCTTCCGTGAGCTTATTGACTACGTGGAAGAGCACGGAGGTCTGGCCACTGAGGGAATCTACCGAATCTCTGGCGTCAAGTCCAAAGTCGGAGTGCTTATTACGGCGATCAACCTGGGTAGAGCAGTGGTTCTGCAGGACTACGATCTGGCGGTGATTGCCGGGGCTATTAAGCACTTTCTGCGTGAGTTGCCGGACCCGGTGTTGACCACGGAGTTACTGCCCCACTTTGATGAAGCGGCGACACTACGGGAGGGCAAGATGGTGGCTTTCAAGGAGCTGATTGCCCGCCTTCCCGAGGAGAATCGATTGTTGTTGGCCTGGATTATCATCCACATGAATCACGTGATAGCCAGGTTAGTGGGAGTCGGTATTCAACATAATAATAATATATTATATTTATAGTTTTTTTACAATGTTTTTTATATAATGAATGTAAATTAATATAGTTAGTAGATACAATTTGTATAATATAAAAATCTATGTAAACACTTTTCTGACTAGCACTAACTTACAAAGTGGTACATTTAAAGAATTGAAAACTACATTATTTTAACTTTCATTGAAAATTAGAATTAGAAAAGTAAAAGTAAAAATATAAATATAAATACATTATATTGGAATGATATTATGTAGACGATAAAATTAATAAAAAATCAAAACAATTGTCAAAATTATTATTATTTATTGATAAATATTTTCATGAAAATGTAGTTAAATTTAGAATAAAGAAGCTATTCAATTTTTTCAAAAATTATATGAATAAATTTGGAGCCTAACAGTAATTTCAAACCAATTAACACATTTTGATTTTTTTCTTTGCAGCAGCAAATTAATAGTTTCATGAATGTACAATTCAAATTACACATATATTCACATGGTCATAATAGTATAGCTATTATATTTATTGTAATGCCTTGCAAGTTTCTATAGTTACTATAAGTACTGTTTCGGTTAGAATATTAAAATTGAACTATGTACGTATATTAAGTAGAGAAAACAACGATACTGATGTAATTAATGTTAAAATATTAGGTAAAAATGTTGTTGCGCCAGATGTGATTATTTAAACTGAATTCATATTTTATCGCTTTTGTAATAATTTCCTCGAATGACTATTTCTTGAGATAGAGAGAAGGGGCTGGATGTTTTATATAATAAACATAATACCTATACGTTTATCATTTTTAACATAATACATTGTCTTCATTTTTAATTGGCGAAGATTCAATGATAATGCATTCTATATTTAATTATGACACTTATGTGTGTGTATCTCTTGTTCTACTCTTCCCCCAACCCACCCAACCAACCAATCAGATCTCGTGAGAATCAGATGACCCTCCAGAACGTCTCGATCGTGCTCTCCCCAGCCCTCCGCGTCTCCCATCGTGTCCTCCTGGTACTCTTCACGGGGGCAGCAGACCTCTTTGTGGGCATCGAGGTGGTGAAGTATGTGCCCCCCTTGCGCTCCACGGCGCGGCTCGAGCTACCCGATTCACTGGCGGGGATAGACGAGGAGTTGAGGAAACAGGAGTCCCTTCTCGCGTGTCTCCATCGGGCCATGAAAGAGGGCTGGGCGGACGACGAGACGGATACGGGTATCTGGGAGGTGCAGCAGATCGTCACACAGCTCAAGCGGAAGAGGGTTTTGGTTCGCTTGACGGAACCTGAGGCCATCACGGCGGAGCTCTCTAAACATCAGGTATTTGTGTTTTCTATTGTGTTCGGGTGAACTTACTCGAAACTGTCATATTAATCATAAACACAACTTAGCATAGTGATCATGTTTTTTCCAGATTACGTTACTCGAAACTTCATCTTAGCTACAAAAAGTTATATTAACTTAAGAGAGAGGTCGGTGTACAATTTTGAGCGTGACGAGTACACGCTCTTTTTAGCCATTGTACTGGCATGGCTAATTTACGTCTTAAATATGTATTCTAATTTAAAAATATCTTATTTGTAAATATATTAGTCGTTGTGCATCCTATTTTATACGTTTGATTTAAGGTGTACTTCATTTTTTGTCTTGTTTTAAATAGTGTGAAGATTTTTTTCCTTTGTAATACATGTAAATATCAGGTTTATACAACAATATAATGCATCAGCCTTAATATCATTTGTTTTTAAAAATATATTGAATTTAAAGTACATGTTTCAAATATTGATTTTTATTAGGACAGTTCGACCTATTGCAAAAGTGTGAACTTCCTTATTTAAAAAATCCTTTTTCTTGGATATTTAATATCGAAATTTATCGTATTTATATGCTGTAGATAACTATAGGATAGTTTAATTATAATTATTATTTGCCAAACATGGCAAAAAGTGTGTTAACTCATATCATAAAAAATTGAAATAAAAGTAAAATGTGTCAGCTATTTAAAAATATATTTGACTTGAGCTAACTATGTTTTTTAATATTAAAACTAAATTAGTTTTACCATGACGATACCTT
>JAYRBW010141024.1:0-15109 GCA_036023295.1 Invenusta paracnida | reverse complement strand
CCACTTCTCCTGGAGTTGTTGTGGTTATCACTTCTCCTGGAGTTGTTGTGGTGATCACTTCTCCTGGAGTTGTTGTTGTTATTATTACTTTCTGGGTTGTCGTTGTCGTGTCCCAATATGGTGGTTTTGGAGTAGCAAGCTCAAAGCACCCGTCTATTCCTAATTTGACTTTAAACGTAGATCCCAGGTCATCGGTGTCCTCTAAAGTAATTTTAATCGTTTTGACTTGTTCTAATACACGCATTTCAGACGAAAACTTTGATCCCAGATTTGTCCAGCCTTTATTAACTATGTATACTTCAATTAATGCTTCTTTGATATTTCCAACGACTCGAATCTAAAATGTAATGAAAATTGAACAATATTTGTTATTATAAATTCTAAAACATAATTTCAATTTAACTTACTGTATTAATGAATGGAGCTTTACGCTTATTGCTAAATGTTAAGTCAATTAGCATGACCGGGGGGGTTTTCACATCCTTTTTAAGGATTATTCCTTTTCCTGTCAACTTTAAGTCATTTATATTAAAATCTTGCGTTGGAGTGAATTTTATTTGGTTGAAACGAATTAATCGCTTTTCAATGGCATCCTTTTCTGGACTGCATGGTGTTTTGGGTGTTCCTGTAAAAGTTTTCAAAGTTCAATTATTAATATTTTATTTGTAAGAAAATAGTGTAGACTATATTTTTCTTAACTTACTACATAATATACCTATTTAAATTATTTCAAATTAATAACTTTCATTTTTCAGTATTATGATTAAAATTAATGTATTAAATCATTACGATTAGATCATTAGCATAATAATACTAATTACAAAATGAATAAATACACATTTTACTGTATTGCGACAAAACATTTTTCGTTGAATTATCCCACTATTATCTCACTTTATGAAATCACTAAAATTAGACTTTTAAAAAACTTTCAAAATATTAATTCTATATATTTACAATTAATTAGAATATCATACTTTTCACGTTAAAGTGTGTATGTCAAAACAACTTAACACACTTATTAAAATCAGAGTAAATCAAGTATATATATATATATATTGAAACTATTACTTTGTATCATTAAATGAAGTTAAAATTCAATTGCGTATAAAGTCCGCTATATAATATATACGTTTAATAATATTTTCTTGTGGTTAAAGCTTTTAGAATTGAGAGCTAAGGAAATAACATCAAAGTGGCCATATCAACTATAAAATCAGCAGGTTAACTCCATAAATATCTTTTGTTGTCAGACTGATTAGCATTGTAGAACTGAGAATAGCTAATTGATTAGCTTAAATCTAAAATTTTATATTATATTAATTAGTTAAAATTATTTTCTCAAAAAGCCTGTTTCATAACACTGTTAGAATATTAAAATTTATTATTTTTTAAGCCGCAGAAATATGCATAGATAATACAAAATACTTAATAATACTATTGTAAAGCAAGTGATATGGCATTTTTGAGCAACAAGGCGATTTGTCTGAAATTTCTGAATTAAGTAAATAAACACCTCTAAAGTTATACTGTACAAATTCTAATGCCTATTTGTAACTTCTAATGTATTTGATGACACAAACTTAAATAAGGTCTCATTTTGGCATTAATTGAAGAGGATTGTATTTAAGCTTATGCCAAATTATCGGTAATTTTGTTAGTAAATATATTTATAATACGTAAACGATATTTGGAATATATACATACTAATCCGAAGTTATATTTAACATCTAATATAATTTTAACATTAGTTTTAATGTCAAATTTATGTCATGTATGTATATCCGATGATGTTGAATGTATCTATTTACTTTCTTTGTAATCGATCGGTTGTCTCTATATATAGATGCGGCGAGTATAAGAGAGAAAATAATCTTTTATGTGACTAACCTTAACTTCTTAATAATTCATTAATGAACATTATAAATTTTGAGATATATTGGTAAAAGAAAATATTTATTGTGTATACTGTATTCATAAATATTCACGAGACATTGTTAAATGGGGTTTTTTGAATAAAAATAAAACATGTAAATGTTGCAATTTACTGAGATGAATGACATCTCTTTAGTTCTTCGTGTAAGTAACTTTATATTTCTTCTATTATATGTCAATGCTAAGCAGACATATATCTATAATAAACCATTAATAATTATTTTTTATCATTTATATACCATGTATATTATCGATTATATAAGTGGAATTTGATTTAATACTTTCTAAATTTCTAATGCCTATATATCTAACATTAATTATTATATACTTCAACAGTTTCTCATTAAAAGCAAAGCAGACTTTTTCTAATTCCATAATTATAAATTTTGAATATCTTCTTTTTATGCATTATTTTTTAATACCAATTCTGACACAAGAACTAATGTTAATTTCACATTAAGACTAATGCCGTTTTTGGCATTAGAATTACAAGTTTAGAATTACAGTTTTGGACGTAAAAAGCAATGTAATATATTGAAATTAGAAATTAGGAATTTGGTATTAGTTCTTATTTCAAAACCTTCCATTAAAATTCTTTTAGTTTACGGAATAGATATTTAAAAATTTTGAAAAACCGATGATTAATAAATTCAATAGAAAATCAATAGCAAACAGTATATGATATTAAATTGGATTATGGTTTAAAAAAATTGCATATCACATTTTTTTATTTAATTTTGGCAGAAACTTTATAGTAATCACTATTTTAATATTTTTAGACAAATGGGTTCATTTCATGCAAAGTTAATATAATTTACATTTATAAACAATTAGTACTTATATTAATTTTAACGTATTTATAAAATAATAAAGTAGGCATTTTTTAAATTCAATCAATTCCGCTCCCATGCTTACCAGTAACGGGCGCAGGCGTAGTTGTGCAAGCTTCGTCAGGGACTTTGCCTACAACGCATCGACCACGAATTCGACTCATTTTCGGGTCCTCACATCGACACATCGTATTACATTTGGTAAGTTTTTTGCACTTAGAGTCGTCATTCAGGCAGCCAAGTTGACATTCGCACTCCTTATCACAAACTGTCCAAGAAAAAAAAAAGTAGTTGTAATTCCAATATATTTATATATATACTCGTTAGGTATATTACATACAGAAGGTTTATATATTTATAGATTGATAGGTAAATAGACTAACCAAAAATAGAAAAAGGGTTAAATTTGTACCTGTAAGTTTGTAAGTAAATACGCTATGCTAAAGAGGCAAATTATAAAAATGTTATAAACAGATACAATTTATTATATATATACATTATTCATAAATATGTTGTTTAAATTTTAGATTAGGAATATGTGTAGCGACAAGTACGAATTTTATTATAATGGTAAACTCGATGTTTTAATCAATTTCCATTGCTAAAAAACACGAAATACATATTAACAGCATTTCTCTTAGGCATGTTATGTATAACACTGATATAGCACACATACAAAATACACAATATGTAGGTTGCCTTAACATCTAAAACTATTATATTATCAATTGTAAATTCGTAATATATTTGAAACGTTTTAAAAAGTTTTAGATAATAATAATATTTCGTCGATAATTATGTCTACGTCAATTTAATTTTCCGATCCCTAGAAGTAAGTTACATATGACAATATGGAAAATTGTACTCATGAAGGTATACCTGGCTTTGGTGTGGTTGTTGGTGCCACAGTTGAAGTGGTACAGCCTCGGGTGTTGATACAATTACGCCACTCAAACATTTTTTCACTGTCAGAGGATTTGGCGCACTCACAAACTTGACAGTTAGGCATTGGGCATATATCTCCAACCTGGAAGATAGGATGAATATCGACTTGCCTAGTAATGTTTTGCAAACTCAATTTTAAAACAGTTGACACTATTTTACACAAAATGCTAATAATGTAGCTTGTATCGATTAGCTAAGTAGGTTTGGTCTACAGATTTAAATTTATACACTAGATATGCTACGGCTGATTTCATCAAGCGTAAATTCGTGAAATCTACAAACAAAATCAAAAAGTTTAAAAGTATAAATCAACTAGACTTAGTTGATAAAATAAACGGGGCTAGGAACGTCATTGAAGGAATTCATAAAAATCTAACCAATGTTGTTTAGCCACTTATACATTATAAATTACCCAAAAGTCAAATTAAAAATTCAGTTTAAAAAAAAAGTTCAATAAGTAACTTATTTAGGTTGAAGAGTTAGCTGGCATTGTTGTCCTTATAAAGGTTAAAGTGTCATTATTATTACCCGTATGTTAGACAAGGTTCCGTTGACTTCACATTTGCAGGGGCACCAGCATGTCTCAGGGTTTGGCTTCTTAATGCAGAGTCCACGACCAAGATCTTTAGTATAAGTTTCTGGACATTCACAGCCCCTCAAAGCATCGCCACATTCAGCAGCGCCTGGAGATTGCGGGGGCCGCATAACACATGTGTTTTCGCATTTCTCAACAAGCAGGCATTTGTCTAAAGACGTATAAGAAGGGTATACGGCAATATTAAGGGTAATTTATACGAAAACATATATTGACAAACTTCAAAAATTTACAAGATTAGCATAAATAAAATTTAATATTATAATAAGTTAGTCTAAAAAAAGTGTTCACTATAATAATTTGTCAAAGTTTCAAATGTGATTTTCTATGATTCTAATTATTTAAACGCCAAGATAAGTTAAACAATTTAACCAACGTCCACTTGAATTACGAGAAAGAAACTATTAAAAGAAAATAACCAACTTTTAACTGTTAATGTATTTATAACATTATTGTTATTATTTTAATTTAGTTGTACAGTATTATGCATCTTACCAGAAATAAGATATGGAAAAGCTTTGAAAATATACTTCTTTATTATGTAATTTCAAGTTTTGCATTTTATTAATAATTCTACATAACTCAAAATTTACTTTTATTACAATTGAAATGATGTACTCTTCATTTTAATGTATATATATTTTACAATTTTCTGTTTAGGGGTTTCATTACTTATTATTTAACTATTATTAACTATTTATCAATATAGTTATATAAACTATATTACATAAGTTTACTGAGAAATATATAGTCAATGGTTTTACTTAAAATTCCTTTTTAATCACGTACAATATATCAAATGACTATAAGCAATACAAATATAGTTACTTGGAATATTGCATGTTTTCGTTGTTGTTGACTTGCATTCGGGAATTCTGGCAAAGTAAGAAAACAAGTTATTATAGACGGTTTTGTCATAATGTTTAAAATTATGCAAAATATAAAAACGTTTGAGTTATTTATTAATAAATATAACATAAAAACTAACTATTTGATATTTTTTCTCAGTTGAATTTTAACCTTGTGTGCGATTAATATGATTTTACAATACGAATTTGGGTTATATAGTCATCACTTATTATAAAAGAAACTATTAAAAACCAAAAGAAACAAATCTATAAACTGATTATATATATACTTCTTAGGTATAGGTAAATCACTTTCTAATGATTTAAAATATAAAGGGATTATCATAAAGGAATTTAGATAATATATAGTTTTCGTAATTATTGCGTAATAACTATACTACCCACCTATTAATCTAAAAATGCAAACAGTGAGAATATAAAAATTAAGTATTTTAGACACGAGATGTTTGTTTTCAAAATACTTAATTTTGTATCTTCTCCAATAATGTACTTCATTGTTTTGTTTACAATAAAACCTATACATTTATTCAAAGATAAATAAATTAATTTTTATAAATATATTCTTCTTTGTACATAGCTCATCCAATTAGGCTGACATTGGAAACTGTCCATAAATTAAAACTAATGAATCTCAACGATCTATTGACTACGTAGTAAACAATATGCCTGGAAATAGACCAATACAATTCGAACGCGCATAATCTTTCTATTGGTAGTCCACCCAATGCAACCTTGCTCCTCTCAGCGTGGTAATACGATAGGTTTGATATGTCACTTACTTCACGCAATAGTTGTCATCCGTTCGGATGGTACCCGAGGGGCAATGGATACAAGGATCGGTATCGAATACTTCTTCGAAGCATTCATTATCAAAGTAACTGGTCCATGTAATTGTGGTTGGTATCTTGTTCTTGATAATTTGGAATACGTCGCAGGGGACCTTGGCAACACACTTTTTCATACCTGTTTATATGGAAATGAAATATATGTATATTTATATAATGATATATGTTTAATTTTTTTTTAATTACTGGGTGTACATATGTGTGTAAATGCACCTATTATCATTTTATATTGTAAAATCATGTATAATTAAAAATATATAGTATATATAAAAAATAAAGCTTTATGCTTAAAATGAATTCAATCAATATTATCCACTATTGAATGTTTCTATAATTCTAATATAATTTTACTGTGATTTGTCATGTCTTTGTATAAATAAGTATTCCTGAATTAAAAAGGTTTACATTTCGTGTTATAGTTAATAATTTTAATTAAAAATCAATTCGTTCGATCCACATATGTGTTGGTACGTTACGTGATAATACTGTAGCACATAAAGATGCACACACTAAGATGCATATTTTAAATTTGACAATCGCACAATGCAGCCGTAAAGAAAGCGTTAATGACTATTCATCAACATGCTTTTATACTTACATGATCAATTACAGAATTACTTTTACAATTTGTATTTACGAAATATACACATGCGATTATAAACATCACATAAATATTATGTTAACATTATTAAAAGAAGGGTATAAAATTATACTCCATTTACATTCATTATTCTAATATTTCACTGTTATAGTTTTACCCATAGAGTAATAAAGGTTTTATTATATAAAAAATGTTGTAAAAATTTGAAGAAGTTATTAATAAAAAATATATAAATTAATAAAGTTATTAACTACAATGATAAAAAAGATTAGTAAAAATACTATACTCGTATATTGATATATTTTTAAATACATTTTTCTTGAAATATGTAAATATGTAGCATATAACTAATTTTTTTAAATGATACCTATATATCGATGACAATCGCAAAATGCACAATATTTTCAATTCGGAATTAGTTTAGATTGCTATTTTATGTATATTTTATCGATTAATTTCTATGAAGTTTACATATTGTTTTGCATAATAGATTCATTCTAAGTTAGAGATACTATCAATCCTAATTCAATGATTGATTAATGTTTTATGTATATTACGGTATGCTTACATGGTGGAGGTTTCTTGCAGGTACTTTCATCTGGGAGTCGAAGACAAGCGACAAGTTGCCTTTTATAGGTGACGTAACCTTTGGGACACGAACAGGTCTCGGCTGCTTGACAGGCCTTCACGTTCTCAGCTCCCCCAAAATCGATGTTGTCAAGGTAAAGAGCTCCCTTTTTGTTGAGTAAGTGCTGGTCACACTTAAGGTCAATGTTGCAGACAGCGGGTCGAACGCCTGTGAATGGTCAGATATTGATGGGCGGGATTTTCAGTGAATAATAAAGACAACTATTTTTTGTGATACTGTCGAGTTTATTTTGGATTCATGTATTTATCACATAATTTTCACTGACAATATAGGAATTATATCGCCACACAAGCGTAAGCTTCTTTTCAATAAAATTACCCATTTTATGAAGAACTTTTACTAGTAGTACTCATAAATATTTCGAGTAATACATATTTTATATATGAATATAATAAATATCTAAATATTGCACACATTAATGTTCCTTAATAAATCATATATAATATAATATGATATATATATATATATAATATAATATGATATATATATATATATAATATGTTATAATGCTAAGATCTAAATTTAAACAACTTGCAGATTATTATCTGAATTCGGAGATGTGGCAATAAAAAAGTTTCTGATATTTTTGAGTTCAAGTAAAGATATACATTGAGGAATACATTATCAAACAATATTTTCGTGTAATTAAGTTTAAAAAATATCTGATCTATCAATCAATATTTATCGTATATATCTAAGAATTTTAAGTAAAATTATATTGAAAAATATTGTTGAAAATTAGGTAACATACTAATTTTGATTATATTTACTTATTCTTATAGTATCGATTGGATTTTTTAATGAAAATTTAACATATAATAGTATTTGCAATATCATTGGTAACTATAGTGAAAGTTTAAATCAAACTTTATAGTTAACAAGGATTATACCTCTAATATATTAACATATATATATTTAAAAGGAATAATTTCACGATATATAGCCACATTCGTAACGGAAGAAACAATTAACATATAAAAAGTCGAATAATATAAAATGAATTGTTTTTAGATTTTGCTTACAAGCGGTAGTTGTTCCCAACTCGGTGGTTGTTTCTAGGGATGTCGTAGTCGATCCAATGCTGGCGCTTGTGGTGGTAGTGCAAACTGTGTTTCGGGCACATCTGCCGTTGACACGATCATCGAATTCTCCCGGGCACTTGCATGTCACAGAACACTCGGGGCGTCGCTTGCAGCTTGTCTCTTCACCATTGCAGCCAAGAGTGCAAAAACAGGTCTCGGGGCAGACTATATAAAGTGATATAGATGTAAAAGTAGTTAATGATTTTTCCAGACAATCGTATACCTACATTGAATATATATGTAGCTTATTCTCCAAGCGTAATTGTAACTATTATTATAATTATTATTTCCATATTAATTAATATTTTTCTATGTTATTATTCTACTGATAATTTAACTTTTCTGTGAAGATATATATTTAAATGACACAACCTAGTGTTTCTTCAGACTATATGTGGCGTATGCGTCACCAAATATAAATATCTCTTGATACAAAACATGTTTGTATCACAGCTAGAGAATGTCAATATTGACTCAAAATGTAACACTGTTACCATAAATCGTGGTTGTCCCAGCTGTTGCTGTTGTTGGCGATGGCTCAACAGGTTTGAAGCAACCGAAAATCTTCAGTTTCAGTGTATAATCGGGCCCCGAATAATCCTTAACCGAAATCAATGTTATTCGAACACGTGTCACGTTCTTCTTGATGCTGAACACATTATCTCCATCATTGCTAGAAACTGCCGTCGTCCAAGTATATTCACCATCTACCTGATACTCAACTGATGCTTCCTTGATGTTACTGTTCTTAAGGGCTACCTGGAAACAGATAACCAATGGAAGAGAACATTCTTATATTCATGACACGAATTCCAAAATTGCATTGTCCGCATAAAATTCATTACGCTAAGATATATTCTCATAGTGTTTTGTAATCATCTAAATAATATTGTATAAACATAAAATTATGAAATATAACCACATGTTTATGGACAACAAAGTTTAATTATACATTAATAATATTTTTTTATGTGTATAATACACATATGATGGATTTCGCACACACAACTCTTAAAATGAAAGAAGCCCTCCAGACGTACGGCAAACAGCCAAATAAAAAGAGATATATTAATTATAATATAACATTTTAAATACGAGCAGCGTTTATACATATAACGAGGCTTTAATAATATTATATCTTTAAAGTAATACACAAAGTATGCATTAAAGAAAGTGTACATACATTATATTATATTTTCGATTTATATATGTTAATTATTTCATAACCTCTTCAATGAATTTTTATTTTTGCATAAATTAATAATATTCCAGTAATATATAACATTTATATTTGTTATTTCGCGTATAACATATCATGTATCGTTTAAATAACTAATTATTTTGCTACTCAAAAATATATATACTTTAAGAAGTCTAAATATTATGACATGGTATTATTATTGCTGATGATTTTCTTTTCTTTACTTTTCTTACTTTGTCTGATAATTAATAAAAATAAAACTTACTTCTGGACTTACTTCCTGGACTAACTATATGTATAATTATAAAACGCAAGTTTCAATTTTGTTACAAAACCGCTAAAACCGCCCAGAATCTACTGATATCCATTGTATAGAAAATTAAGCTTATTTCCTTGACTATAGTACTAAACACAAAAACCATATACGTGACCTTGTAGACAACTACATATATATTTTACCTTAGAGACGAACGCGGCCGGAGTTTGTTTGTTGTTAAGCAGATCAATCTCAATGAAGGGGTTGGATTTGCTCCCAACGACCTTGGCAAATCGGAAAGACTCAGTCACCTTGCTATTTTTCTTACCAACCGTACGCAGTCGGTCAACATCTGCACCACGAGCGCTCGTTTTTATAGCCTCACTGGTAATCAAATCCGAGTCCTCCATACCATCTGTAGTAATACAGATGCCGGGAGTTGTTACCTTCGGGGTTGTTGTGGAGCCTTGAGTTGTTGTGGTGCCTTGGGTTGTTGTGGCTGTTGACCCAATGGTCGGGGTTTTGGTGGAAGTTGTGTGTCCTTTACCCTTACACTCAGGCCAAGATATTCTGAGCAGACAGATGCGGAATTTTGGGGTACTTCCTCGCACCTCAAGATACTTCTTTGGACAGTTGCAGTCGCCATTGACAATTGTGACTTGTTTGGAAGGCGGGCAGAGTTTCTTATATTCGCAAGGACTGGTACACGACATTGACATTGTGCAGTTATCTTTTTTCTTCCGAACACAGTGACAGCATTCATGGTCGTCTATGACAATTTCTTGTGTCTAGACAAAATGAAAGTATCAGATATAGGAGACCAATTTTTTCCTCAATTGAAATTTGAAGATACTGATTTTAAAATGTCAAAATTTATTTTTTATAAAGCGAAACACCTCATATAAGAGTATTGAAAATTATATAAAGATTTTAAAGGATTTAAGATTAATTTTAAATTTTAAATTATTAAATTAATTAAACTTAAATCAATTCAGGTTACATTTAACCATATTTAATAAAAATTATACCTAAATTAGCATCTCACTATACTTTACAATAGTATTACAATATATAAATTTAATTACATTTATTTTTTTTTACTTTTTGTTTATTTTCCAAACAAATTAATTTACGGCCAAGTACTCCACAATCGCCTACTCCACATATCAAATTAGTAACTATTATTGATAATAGACTAGACCTTGCTTAACCCATTTATTCCAAGGATGTAAGATTTTTTATATCTTAAAATATTTGAGAAAAAATTGTATATATTATGTAGTCACAAATACCAAGATATAGAATTTTAATCCACTACTAATATTGCACAATTTGTAATAAAAGGAGTCTCAAAAGCAGATTAATTTTCTCGTCTAGTATGAATTAGTATTAATTTTACTAACTGATTATCTATATGAGTTGGTGAAGACTGATAATTATTTCTGTTGTGCTATATTTGATGAATCGATAATTGTGGAGTACTTGGCCGTAAATTAATTTTTTTTCAGAAAATAAACAAAAGTCAAACAAACAAAAAATAAATGTATTTAAAAAGTAACCCCCCCATTAACTACCTTTAATAGAGATAAGTCACAAAGGTTTTGTGTACATACGTATGTGTTGATTTTTAATAATTTTAGATTTTTCATTGTTTAATTTGTAGTAAACTATACTGTTCAGATACCCGCGTATATTAGTGTTCTACATAGTGAAAAATTTGAATTAATAAATTTTATTATTTTGTATTAAAGTATTTCGATAAAATATAGTTTAACTGTATTAATTATATGACATAGGTACAATCATGTAAACAAACCATTCAAATTAAACAAATATGTCAGAATTAATTAACAAACAGGGTATTTAGGTAAAAATATGTACCAAATAACGTATTCTAAATATAATCTAAAGTCTTTTTTTGTATACATATAATATAAAAAATAATATGTTAAAAGTAATTTGTTTTGGATGCCTTTTAAATAACAAATATCATTAAAGCGGTTTGATAGTGACCAAAGATAATCTATCACATACTTAGTATTTTATTAAAATAATATATATACAAATGCCTTAATTTTTAAATTATTACCTTGGACTCCTGGACACGCACCACTGCACATTTTTGCATTCACTACTAATATTAGATCATGTTTCTAATACAATATATTTCAGCAGATTTAATTAGCCTCATCTGCTATATACATTCCTTGTAGTGGAAAATATACTAAAATTTAGATAAAAACTTTGATTCCTTTTAAAACGGGGGATGTAAATAATGGAAAGTTTTAAGTTTTCATGATGTTTATATAAATAGTATTGAAATAAGTTAATGGTTACAATGGAACTAGTTTTACTTGATTATAATTATTATTATAATATGTGCATTATATTAGTCATTTTTATTTGTTTGTAGAGATTAAATAAACAAATTTCTATACGTTTCTATTTAAATATACATTACAATCTACATTAAATATTATCATATATTTACATTGCCAAGATGTTTAATATTTTTATACATATATACGAAAAATATATAAATTATGCTATAAAATTTGTTCAATTTTTCAGAATAAATTTTTTCTAGCTTAATTATGTAAAGATACGATATTGAATCAAATTAAAAATGATAATAGAATTCTGTACATTTTATTTGTTTTTAAATATTTAACTTTGTTGTTAAGAATTTATATACAAAAATTATTTTGTATAATTCTAACAATTATAATTTTCTAAATTCGTAAACTTTTTACTTAAACTAATACATTGTGGATATTTTTAATGAATATTGACTACATACTACATGACGATCTTTATCAGGGTGGGAATACATTTTATTTTATGTTAATCTGTAACCTTATAAATTAATTGAAAGTCAAACAAAGAATTAGTAAATAACGAATTATATACCTACAGATAATATTTACAAAGAATTACATATATGCTAACGTTTCTTTACCATCTACCTTTATTAGTCCACATTAAAATAAATTTTATAAATCAAGAAACATATTCGACTGTGTTCTATGAAAATGGTATAAACTGATCATTTTACTAAATTATATTTCATAAATTAAATCTTTATGTAACACATTAAAATGTGTATTTAACGCATCAGTTTTATTCATGAAAATAATTCTATATTTTTGTCTTAACAATAACAGAGGTATTCGAAAGACGCAGATAATATTAGAGAGGCATACTAATGCATACTATATATATGTATAATTAAAGTTGACTGCATAAAAAAATATTTGGCATCATATCTCTCTTCGTATATATTATAAGCAGTCCTTAATCATTATCCCATCCTTTTTACAGCGTAAGATTGAAGGATATTAACTCCCTTTATGATACTACACAAATATTCATATAATTCAAATATATTCAGTTAATAGCTACAAAAATGCATTTTTGGTATTAAGGATGTTGGAAACTTCCTGCTGCTTTCAAAAATTTACAATATCAAAAATTCTGTGAACTTCTACATTAACTATTTCCATACTTTCAGGGCATTATTTCATGTGCAAAAAAAACACATATTCAGCTCTTCTATATCAGAAGTGATTTTAGACTAGAATTACTATTATGCATAATTTTGTCATAAAAATAAACGCCAACGGTTTTTTAAATAGATATGAATATATATTTGTAGTTAAAAAAGAACTCTAGATAAAATTAACAGCTAAACACGTTTTTCTAGGGATATCTTCTTCAGTATAAGTCAATTTCGCAGATTAATTCAGACTAATTTCACTCAATAGTTATGACAAGCCATCTGAAATAAGAATTATAAATACAGTAAAGTATATTGAAACTGAAATTGAAAAATTAAAATAAATTAAGTTAAATATTAGTAAAATCAATATTTGTTCCAAATAATTTACTACCTAGTATTATATAGAACATTTTCAGTTAAATTTCAAAGAATTGTGTGGTGCTTTACATAATATCAACTGGTTTCATTGCTCACCATGTTAAAAACTGACCTCTATTTTTATTTCCTCGCTCAAAACGTGATATGCCAGTGACATTGAAGAATATGAATATATTCTTGATCAACTGCTATAGGTGGTGATTCATCATTAAACCAATGTAATGTGAGCATAATATGCTTGTCTATTTATCTCTCTAATTTACTATCAACCTCGCCTCACCAGAGGTCTATTTCATAGAATATAATTTACTTAATTTCCTATTTTACGATTAGATGGAAAGAAAAATACAAGTGCTTATAAAATGCGTGGATTATAAGTCACGTTGTAAACAAGTAGGGTGTTTTGCCATTTGTCTTCGCAGATTTGGGTGTTATGGGGTATTGACTACCAATAGCACTATTATTCAACTTTTTAAGATGATTGGGATAATAGGATAACCCCCTAATGCCGTAATGCATAATGTTCTGTGTAGCAAAATTGTTAGCACTGAGATATCCTTTCTATGCAAATCAGCCTATTTATTTATTTTAATCATTCATATGAATGTTGTTAATAATTTGCATCTGTTGTTTAATTGTATATGTTTTGTTACTCATCGGTGCAATTAAATAATTTGATGTTTATACGCTTCTTATGAGAAAAAAGTCAACAGAGAAAAAAAGTAAATGTAAACTTTTTATTTGATTTTTTCTAAATATTAAAACATGCAGTATAATTACGATCATTATTATTTGATGAAGAAAAATCCATTTAAAAGTACATTATATGCAAGTCAGAAAGAAAAATAGAATTTTCTGTGTCCTGGCATTAATGATCATAAAAATAAACCAAATAAAAATATGCTTCGATTGGATTTCGAATCCTCTACCATTCACACCTAAGTCGAGCGCTCTACTACTGAGCAAGGTATATCTTGCACGTTTTAATTAGTTTCTAAGTCGGTATTATCTTTTTGTCTATAATTTTAGATGCCTTCTTGACGAGGCTATTGCGTTGATAATAGACGAGATACATTAGGATATAGATAGCAGATATAAGAGATGATACAGAGACATAAATTTGGTATTTATGCAACCTGTAGAGGATCCCATCAAAGATGAACGAAGATAGCGATGGATCGGACGATGAAAATGTAGCGAATATCCTTTACAACTATTGTGGTAAAGAAGTAAGACAATAATACGAAATACAAACAACTTTCTTGGAAGACGTGAGAGACCTTCATATTAAAGCATGCTAATTTTATTTTTACTGTTGTGAGCTATGAAGATAAAAACTTCTTTTAATCGCTGAAAATTTATTTATGTAATTAAACTTGTACAATAACCAATCAAAAAGGATTTAACAGGTAAATAACTAATTA
>JAYRBW010141023.1:0-37132 GCA_036023295.1 Invenusta paracnida | reverse complement strand
GCGCCTATGGTAGTTGCACATTATATTTTAAAAGGCGTCACTTTGCAAAAAGCAACGAGGCAGTTGCCTCGTCTGCCTCATGCCTGGCTACGGGCCTGATTATAAAGATTATTACTGGTAACAACAGATTAATATATATGTTTAATTAAAAACATTTTTTTATTATATTCTCTATATAATTTGTATCATTAATCACTTTCTCTTTTCTAATCACAATGAAAATTTATTTTACCTATTTTATATTATTTGAATGTAACTTTTACTTTTTAACAGTAAATTTATATTTTCTACCAAAAATAAAATAACATATTTAGCATTTGCCATTCACTATTTTATAACATACTTGCCAGTATGTAAATAATTATAATGCATATTATATACAAACTGTTATATCATTATAGTATTGATATTTGTATCTAAGATAGCATACATTAAAATATTTATGTGGATGATACACACATTTTCAAAGCTTTTTAATATATATTCTAAGTTGTAGGAAGTATTACAAGTAAAATGCGTCCAATAAATTAAGCTACTGACTTGCATACATAATGGAGCGGAACGAGTATAAGGCGAGGAAGTAGACGCTGGGAGAGATGTATTTCTCGACACCTCAGATTATGAAAAACAGATCAGCTAGAGTGTTTAAATCCATGTTATAGTCACGCAAAAATTCGTACGCTCCACATTAATGAATGGGCGAGCCTGTTACCTAATAAAGTATGTATGCGTACCCCATGAGTACATGGTCCAAAAATAATTCAGATTTCTTTTACACGACTTGCACAAACCGGGGAAAATGAAACAAAATCCTTTAAATCCCAGAAACTTAAGCCAGGAGCCAGTAGCGACTTAAAACCCATAAGTCTGGGAAAATATATATACAAACTTGGTGATATTACGGGTGTTTATTTAATTGAGCTAACATAAAACGCTTGCATTATTTTTACTTTCCGTCAACTGTTCTTCTTATACTGTAACCGGTATACCTATTTAGTTAATCTAGGCATTCAATGGTAATGCTTTTGTGCAAAAGGTATAGGGTTTCTGATATTAGGCGGTTTTAAAATCACTATATACATAGTCTATTTTATGTATTATATTTATTCTGTATCTAGTAGACGTAATTTTACCTCTGTTTAATGTTATATAATGTTTTAGGTACATATTAATATACATTGCATATTTATAATGGGATTTCTCATTTAATATAATAATCCATTCAGCTGTAAAATGTCTGCAAACTATTGCTTACAGAACATGACACCATGTATTTGCCAACTTCTGAATTATTCTGAAAACATGTTAAAATGTATACCGCGCATAAAGTTTATATTCAACTTAAATAATATATACATAATATTTAGAAGATCTTAAATGTTTACATGTAATAGAATGTTTACTATTTCGTGTTGAAAATCTTTTGTAGTCCATTGATTAGTTGCGCTGAATATGTAGAACTTTTATAAATGGTTAACTGCAGTTAACTAATTCATGACAATTGATCAAAGATATATTATTGAATATCGTTTACATGTTGATGATATAATCAAAGTTTTACTGTGTATAAGTTAAGCTTTTAGATATTTACACTTTACAATTTTCAATACTAAAAATGAGTTATCCTTTTAAATATATATTTGGCGTTCAAAGTTTGACGTGTATAATTTAATATATAGGCATTTTATATAGTGTTTTACGTTAACCAATTTAAATTTCTAATTTTGTTTTAATTTGTGCTAATGAATATATAAAACTTATATATATATATGCAGAATTATATTAATTATTACATTACAGTTCATATTCATGCATATATGTATATTATATTATATGTATAAGTTTGTACTTATATGTATAAGTATGCATTCCAGTCTATATAATTATGTATATGTTTATAAGGTATATAATTTACTAAGTATAATTAATTGGGTAAGTATTATGCGCGGCTCGTAATTCTTTTGTGTCCCAGCATGTGGTATTGATTACCTGATTGTATTATACTCCTTTAACTTAAATTTGGGTTATACGACCGCTGTCTGACTTCGTTGCGTAATTGTAATAATCTCTTTTCATTGTTAGTTTTAGGTATGAAGACTGTCTCGATAGGTATAATTATAACACATATTTTTATAGTAAGTCTTTCTATCGATTTTTAATTGCTCTTTCTATTTAATTCATTCGTTTTAGCGAGAATTATAAATGAATTGAATACACATTTCAATTGAATTAGTTTACACGAATATTAAATTTTATAACACGTTTGAAGTATTCTTTAGTTTATTACCTTTTGGTAATTGTCCGTTTAGATAAATATAATCGTTAAATATTTATTTATATTATTTTGATATTAATTTTATGTCAATAAATACTTTTGAGACAAAATATGACAGCTTTAAATATGTCAGCAAAAGCCTTCTGGGTATAATTTTAAACACCTTTTAACTAGGTATAGTATATAATACTATATAATAGAAAACCACAATTATATGATAATCCGACTATAAGCATTATTTTTTCTTATTAATGCTGTTACTAAGAGATGTACAAGATACGATTAAATTGTTTAATCTTTCTTATAACTATAATACATATGTATAATATCATGTTACTTTCCAAACCAATAATACATATATGTTTTGCAAAATAAATCCACTGCATTATTTATAGAACACTGTATACTTTTCTGTAGCAGTATTTTTTAACTGTCTGATTTGTATCTTGATATCAGGGACTACTAAAATAAGTTGAAGTAGTCATTGCTTGGAATTTACGCTGTTTTTTTAAATCTTTCCAGGAAACGGTTAATTTAAATTATTTAAATTAAATTTAAAAATATCTTTAATTTTAATTTTTTGAATTTTCTGCCATATATTATACACTGTATTAATCGCATTTTTGTAATATATCTTTATTTCTGATGACTAAAATCATATTCAAAAATATATGTTCATGTTATTGAGTCAAAGAACTAGTGTCTATTTACTTAAAAAGGCATGTATCGAATGGGTCTTTATCTACAAGTGCTGAATTATACAGTATAGATAGGCACATATCAAATAAAAATACACAAAGAATATACGGTAAACATACACCAATATATCTTATGCAACTTATATAATGAGTGACCTTTAACTGTACTGTCTCTATACGTTGTAAGTTTTTCTTACTGAAACCATAATATGCTAATGTCCGCTTTGATATATGGCCCAATTTTGGTGTTTAGGTAATGTATGTCTATTTTACATCTTTTTCCATTACTATTTTTCTAAATGGGATTTATGTAACGATTTTGAGATGTAGCTCAGAGGAATGATATTTTGATGCCTGCCGACCAATAACACATCCACATAGAATTATTGTAACAGTTGTAATCAGACTGCTTCTTTTTTTTACTATACTATGTCTACATATTTATTGTGGCTAATATAATGATAAATAATGTATTCATATATACCTAGTGCATTTTTATCTGTGAAAACTAACTTTTTCTATTTGGGATCTTGTCTATATATAGCAGCCCTAGTTAGTTTAAATATTATTTCTTTTATAAGGCTTTTTATAATTGCGCAAAATATATACAATTTTGAAAGAGTTGTATATGTTTTTAATTTTGTTAAATTATATAGAATTTCTTATATACTTTTGAAATGTTAACTTTGAATTAAATATATCGCATGTTTATTTTATGCATTAAAATATGTATTCATATATTTAATTTAAATATAATACTTTATGTATATAGGTATAGGTATATATAATTTATCTACATCTGTATATAATACACCTTTATATAATCTATTTATACTTCATTATATTATATTTAAAAATGTCACATTGATTTTACAACGAAAATATAGATTTTTCAATCGATTCAAATATGCATTATTTTTAGCGGACCTATTTATATAATAATCATTTTTTATCGCTTAAATGATAATGTGCATAGATAATTTGCTGAAAAAAATAGTAAGTTATTTTAATTGTTTCTTTGAACACTGACTATTATAATACTTCATCACAATTTCCACAAAATTCGTAGATAAATTCTGAGAGCGTTAAATGATTAAAACATTACTATATAGGAGTGATTTTTAGCTCAACAGCCTACCCAATTTTATATAACTAGACCTCTTTGGATTTTGAAGAGGTGATTTGACCACTTGTCAGACGTCTTGACAAAGTAACTAATGGAGTTTTGTTTGTTTAACCATAATGGCGTCAAAACAAATACTAAGATTGGGATAGGTTTGTTTCGACAGGAAGTCAAAGAAAATAATTTTGGCATATGAATATCGATTATTTTAGATGAAATAACTGCAAAATAGACTTCATATTATTTCTGCTTTATATTTTAAATTAATGATAATAATAATCAGTTTTTTTATTTGAAGTTTAATTACAAAATTTATATTCTTATAGAGGAGAAGAAAATAATAATATTACCTATAAAAAATGATAACCAGATCCAGGAACCTAAATTAACTAAAGAATTAACTAAATTAACCTACATAACTATTATAGTTATCTGTAGGTAATTATTATGTTGTATACCTACTGGATTTAATATGTTTCTGATTATAAATTTTTACAATATTCATTTGGATTTTACAGTAAAATGAGATTTATGTATAATATAAGTACATTTGCTAAACGGTTAACAAATATTCTTTTTATTAAAACCTAACATATTATGAATAAAAAGCAAATGTACATATAGATAAATATTGAGTTATATATATATGGATACAACAGAAAATACTTTGAAATCTGATCGCATAACTTAGTGGCCTTTTATATACATATTATAATTTTATTTGCTTTTTTTATTGTAAAATCGATTTTTTTACATCATTAAAAGCGACAAAATATATTTTTCGTTGGAGAAATATTTTTTACATTAAAAAATGTAAAAAAGTATATTTTACTATAAATTAATTTTTTTAGATTTCTTCAAGTTTTATTTTACATTTTATTTAATAAATTTTACAATTAATATATATTTTATTATTTATATTATGTTTTACTAGAGTATTATTCATTTAATTTTTTCAATTTTTAAAACTTGGTATCAAGTCACATACAAATTACATTTGTTTTTTAACTGACACTATAGTCATTATCAGAAAAATAGAGATCTGCTTTAATTGAATAAATGTATATTGAAATTAGATGAGCATATATTACAAAAGAGAAGATATATCACAATTGAATATATTTTGAGGTTTGTAGGCTATATGAAATTTAACTCACACTGTTCAAAATTTATATTAAATAATAATTGCTTATTAGTGTATAAAATGACTTATAAATTTGTAATACAAACTATACCTAATATTTTATATACTAAAAAACTATTATTATTAAACATTTCTATTGAAGTTATACATATATATCTTTGTATATCTATATTATATATTTTTATAAGCATTATTCTTATCGGAAAAGTATAGATTCATAAATGTAAATAGATATTTCGTATGTATAATATGTTTCTATTAAAGATACTTGAACCTTATACATATTTACTGTATTAATAAATTATATTAATACGAATATTATAGTTAATTATGTTCAATCTGTTCCCAAGATTGAATATATTATTTGCATGTGTCGATCACCATGTGTATATGATGACTAATTATCACGACGGCATACTTTTTCTTTCTTCATTTTCCGGATGTTTCTGCTTATTTATTGTGTATTATATGTAACTTGTACACTGTGTAGTACATAGTGTATTATGCAGGCCCATATTCTGTCCACAATGTATTTCTATCAGACATATTGTATCTGAATTCCATTGCTTTGAAGGAAGCACTATCGTCCGATGTTTCTCAACAGGATTTGTATATTATGTAAAACTCTTTAAAGAATTCCCGGTTACTTCCCATGTTCCTGTATACACGGGACAAAACAGGACATGAAAGTTAAATAGGAGACTGAGGGGTACCTAACCTAAGTATTTACGCATGTATCTGACTGCTTTCTAGTATGACAGAATAAGAGGACCAATTCAAGCATAGACGAAGGTAAATATCCTATAATACATTACGTATAAGGTACCATCCATAAATAAAAAGTTACAGTTCCAGGTGTGTACTTGATAACTACATAGTTAGTTAGCCAGAAGTTTACGTGTGTCTTTGAGGCATGTATGTGTATCTAGCAGTTCTATTGAAATCTGAGAGCCTGGACTTGGCAGCCTTGGTATCCAGTATCTGGGAGTGTATATATGCCTACTAAATTACGAATTAATATACTTTAGGGACGGCTTGTTCTGATTTGTGTGCAATATACTGGTCAGTTGTTCGCCATGTGCTCCATGTTTACCCACGGCGACATATCTGCTGTTTTTTCTCAGATTTTGTAATAGCTTATTAATGTACATACTATCTTCAAAAGTAATATGCACGCATTTTGAGCGAACGACCAAAAGAGATTTTCAGTCTCCCTTTTTTAAAAACATGAAAATGTGGATTCTTGTTTTTCTTGAATTGTATGGAAACACACACAGCAGGCAGTTCTTACGAATCATTTGTTAGCGATTCAACTACAAGATTAGCTGACTGTTTAGAACACAGTAAAAGTAACACATGTTTATTCATTTTTATGTTTATACACATTCTGTCTATACATACACATAAAATCGAAATGTAAATTAATGATATAATCTGCATATAGTAAATATAATTATAGGTCAAATTATATTTTAAGGGTGACGTAACTGTAAATATTGTAGTAGGTATGGTAGCGGTACATTTGTTGTAAAAATTTCGTTAGTGAAAAGCGTGCAACGCCAACTGTGTGAAAATCTTATTTAATGTTGAAGCAATTATATAATTATCGTAAACATGAATTTGCCATTATCAATTGAGTCGCTATCTGTGTATTCTGTACCACTTTTCGCTACTAATATAATATTTCATCATTGTGTATAGCAAATAAGATATTTAAGAGGTAAATATTATGTATTACGGTTGTCAAATTTTAATTCGATGATTAATGATTTTACTATATTTTAAATATTTGGAAGCGCAATTAAGCTGTAGGACTTCTGCGCATGCACATGCGTATGTGTATTTATTTGGCGTAATAAATTAAGGAATTCATAACTTAATGTCATCGTTTTATAAAGTTGTATTTTTATTTTAATAGTGGTACTCATTTTTCATCAGTTTGATGATGATTATAAAATGATAAAATTTAACTAAATTTAATATTGATTTAATATAGATTTTATATTCGTATTTTTAGAAGCGATACACATATATATAATACATATTAATTGATTACGAAATTATAATTGCTCGTCAAAAATAAAAGTGTCCCACATATTTATTGTAATTTTATCTCACACAGAAATTTAAATTTCTTACAGTCTATTCTACTATTATTTAAAAAATGACTGTATTTATCTGCAGGCTAAAATTAAAAAGTTTTAAAACAATATAAGTTTATTTAAAATGTCCAATTTATATTATATAAAGCTACTTCGATATTTAAGAATACAAATGTTTTATACGATCTATACGAAAAGTTTATATAATCTATACGGCAAGAAAACAAATTATTTCGTAATTAATATTTAGAAACGAAACAAAAGATAATATATAAAGTTTATGGGCACAGATTTTGGATGAAGTGATCATATTATTTCATTTAGGGTATATCGATATCTCCTGAGAGTGTTTTATTTCTGTTTCATTTCTTATTATTATGACATTTAATAGAATAAATGGGTATCTTTCATCTACTCGTATTAACTGGTATATATACTTAACACTTAGAGACCTATTTTGATCTTGGTTGAGTACGAGTTATTGGATTGTTTTATTTGTCAAACTTATCATATTTTTACGATATTAGACTACATTTACGATCTTTATCGTGGTTTAGTTACAAATTATGTATTGTTAATCTACAGGAAAGATTAAAAGTTGAATTTGGTGTAGTGTGTTAGCTGAAACTATTGATTATAATATTTAAAATAGTTCTTTCATTAAATTATCTTAAAGAAATTCAATGCGTATTAGTCATTTAAGATCGGGAAATTTACTCTTTGAATTTTCTTTTGAATTTGTACACCAGAATAACTAAAACATATCACTTGTAAAATTACATTTATCTGTTATCTTAGTTTAATGTTTTTTACTACTCATCGTATATATATATTTTTCGTTGATTTACATAAAATTGTAACTGTAGATATAGTGACATGTTTTAAAATTATAATTTGTGATTTTATTGAAGACATGCATATAGAACTGACATTCAGAGATTATACATTTATAACCATAGAAGTGTTCAGCAAACATAAAAATTGGACTATATAACAAAAGTAATTGTGAATGTGTAATAATAATCCTCTTAACTATAGTTTGTCATACAACTTAGATACCCTTTCTTATCATTTTGTTCCAGGGCCTGTAAAGTGATGTCTTCCTCCAATCACAGCTCAGCTGGTAGGACCCGCTGTCTATACCATCTCTTTCCCCTTCTTCTGGTATTGTCTGATTGTCTGATACTGCCAGTCCAGTCTTTTGGTAAGGAGACCTCTTACAGTTGGCTCAAGGAGCTCAACGCCACACGACAGCCTACTTGTCTGTCCAGTCTTGGGGACTGCCTCAACGCCAGTTTCATGTGCAAGTTGGATGCTGATGTGCTGCTGCGGGTCTGTGGAAACATGTGGCAATTCAGTAGGTGGCTCATTACATAGGATCAAAATTAATAGATTGTTAATAATCCATTATCAATCAGTATATATTAAACAGGCTATGTGTTTGCTCGTGATTTATAAATGATTGAGGCAACGAGGTAATTGCTTAGCCATATATTTTCGTAAATTACATTTAGGCTGATACATAGAATATATATATTTTACATAATAATCTATTAGATTTTATTATTTTAATGAATACCATTACATTTTGTAATGCTTTAAATTTTTAAAACTAATTCCAGTGTGTTATCTTAAATTGAATGATCGATAGCAAATATCTGAGCGAAAAATTTACTTATTATTTTTGTCAATTTAATAGAGATTATTGGATAAAGAATAAACTACGATAGAAAACCGACTTGCTTATAATCTTGTTAAACCACGTGAGATTATTTTTCAAGCTTTTACAGAACCAAGATATGTATTGAACTTTGATTTACTTTATACGTATTTGATTGATACTAGAGAGATGATGTTAATATTTGCATCTTATGTGCCATTTTATTATTAGAAACAGAAGTGAAATTTTACAACTATTCCCAAGAATGAATTAGATACAAATATTGTATTTGATCATTCTTGACATTTATTTATACAATTATTATATTTTTGTATATTTATTTATTTTAAAGCTTGTAAACTTTGATATTAAATAAATTCCATTCTAATTGGATGCATATTGCTATTGTACTACTAAACATAAAAATCATGTACACCGACTTTCCGTTTTAATTAACACAAAACTCAAACAAGAATAGATTGGAATAAGTTGAAGCGATTAGATGGTTCAGGTTGAAAAATATTATTTCCAAGGAAGTAAACCAACAGTTAAATAATTGACTATTTAGTTGAATAGTTGACTATTTGTAACTGCATTTAATTCTAAAATATCATCAAACAGGTAGTTTTAAGTACACAAGGAGTAGTATGTTATTTCTGTCGAATTTGTATAGATGAATAAACGAGGAAGGATACATATCTGTATCTTTAATATTTGAAACTGAATACTTCATACACATAGCGGTTGAAAGATTTTTTGCCACAAGTTAATTTTTGCTATATTATTGATATCTCATAATATGGTGAGATGGGCAGAAAGATTTTTTCTTTTTTTAGGAATCAGGGAAGAAAGAGGCATTTTTAGGGATCGAATTGGAATTATAAGCTATGTTATATTGGAGTTTTATTATTTATATGCTCGGAGTGTATATTTTTTACTTTGAACGTATATAGTTATTCATTGCTTTTTAATTGATCAGACTTTCCTAGACTTAGAAAGTGCGGTTGATACTCTCTAATGTCTCTTATATAATATATTTTGTAATATTATGTATATTTTTTGGTTGTATCTGTTCGTTTATCGATTATAATTCACTGGTTTGTAAATTTGAATTAGTGATTTATTGATAATATATTACTGCCAATTAGTTTATAATTTCTCAAATATAATATATATGTTGTAATATTATATATATTTTTTGGTTGCATCTGTTCGTTTATCGATTATAATTCACTGGTTTGTGAATTTACATTAATGATTATTGATAATATATTACTGCCAGCTTTGTCACATTTATATATGCATATTTCACCATTATTGCCATTATTTTTTAAAATTGTTAGTCGTTATATTTTAATAAACTGAAAGTAATGATATGTTTAAGAAAACATTTAAAAATTCAAAATTAAGTTTACAGGTTTAAATTAAAAATACTTTCTGAAATAATTTACTCTAATTAATCATTTAAAGTTACATGCACAAACTAAGGATAACATTTATAAGATATTACTTAAAAAGAAACAAAAATTCTTTTTCCAGATTTTAGTATTTAATGTTAAAAAATACTTTTTGCTTATATTTTTTCAATAAAGCTTTGTATGTAATCTTTAAATAACTGATGTATATGAGACAAAACTAATGTTCATTTAAACCATTAACTATAGCTATAATTCATATTAATTGCTTTTCGTTTTGATAATTTTCCAGGAAAGATATTTTGGTCTAAATTGGGGTCGGCGTTGTGCTTATCCAATTCTTATATTGTGTGGCTCTTGAAAAATAAGGTTTATTACCTTTCAATTGGGATTTCTTATCTTATACATATATATTTTTAAACTTCCTTGTTGAAATCCATGAAGCACATCTGTTTACTGAAATTAAGTGTTTAACCTCGGAAAAAACTTACCTATCTGTTTTATGAAGAAACTGAAAGTGACATTTACTGGTTGGTTATTGTTCAGTATGCGATATTAGTATATTTAGAACGTATTTTTATGCAAATAAGCAGAATTTATAGGTGTCAGGCTGTTAACCATATATAACTGTCTTATTCTTGCTTGTATATAGCATATATATATGTATATGTCTTCGCTTATCGACAATAATAGATTATAAGACCCTATAATTGATCCATGGATTCCCGCAAAAAGGAAATCATTAATCTGTCAAAAGGCCATTTCCTCATCACCTGTCTTTGGGGTCGCTAATGACTCACACTACTTACTGCTACATACATAAGGTGTTCACAGTGTTTCTCTATTATGTTCTTGCAAGATACCTACATACACTATACATATACTGTTAGATGTGTAATTATGTACGTGTGGATAAGTCGTCGACATACATACAAGACGGTACGGGCTGTCTATTGCGAGGGATTCAGTCTCCCGACCGCACTACAGGATGTAGCGTTGACGTGGTCGCTGATTTATTTACGTGTTTATTAAATATTGAGCCTGGCACACAGACTTCAGTGGCTGGGGGTACAGCTCCGAGATTAACGCTCTATATAAGTGTTAACCACAAACTCATTTACCATGTATATATATTTCCAGTATTCAACTACAGTATAAAATGAGGACATTTATTGCTAAAATTCGATTTAAATTAAGATAAATTTATATTTACATAGTGCAAAAAATTAACGGTTCCGTCAGCTTATGTATGTTTTAACTATGTTATATTATATAAATCGAAATCAAAGTGTTATGTATTTAGTCAAGTATAGTTTTATGGAAATCAACTATACAACTATATCTCTCAGCTACAGTATAAGTATACTCAAGTACTAAATGTATATATTGTATATTGTCCAGAGGTGTATTACTATGTTATCAATATACGTAGGTATTTACATTACAATTATTTATTATAATATTGCATTGCTTACTAATATATATTGAATTTATAATTTTAATATCAATTTGATGAAATTTCTTTAAATCGTTATTTAATTTTTAGAGTTTACAAACATGTAAAGTTTACATTTTTATGAACTAGTATTACAGAATCTAATATATTTAATTTTTTGAACTTTGGCACAACACTATAGTCCAATTGATCTCTATATATGTCGAATCTATGTTTTAACTTTGGTATGTAAATTTTTGTCAAAGGTTAACAAAATATGTACGCAGTTTGTTAAGATTCAAATCATTATAGACATAGAGAAACGACTCTAAGGGCGTTGCTATGGACTCTGACTTAAAAATAAATAAAATATATATTTTGAGAATTACAAGTTAACCACAATTACGATGAGTACCGATATATATATATAACAAATATAATTTTATAATTATTAAATAATAAAATATTCAATATATTACAAAAATTTGGGAAATAAATTACTAATATTGTGATGTTGTTAATACTGATGGCCGCCATTTATGTCTACCCTAGCAAATGTTTTAGCATTGAAAATTCCGTTTATGACTGATTTAATCGCTAAAATCTGAACGTTTAGTTTTTCCAAATGCAAAACTAGATAATTTTTATATTTTTCTATCAAGAATAACATTACATACTTTTAGTATGTATTGTACATATTCTAATCTTTATAAGTAATTGTTCATCCTTTCCATTTGTATATTAATTTGCAAACTAGTACATTATGCATATTTCTTTTTATTATAAAGTACTAATATGCTTGGATATATATACGTATATTATTAACATCATCTATTTCAGTTTTCTATGCTAGATTCTTTCCGTTTTATCTATTTAGTTACGCATAAAACAAATATTTATTTACGTTATACTACTCATATCAGGGGTAGACGAGCAGTAGTACGAAATATATTTGTTGGTTTGCGTTTAAATTAAAATAAAGAAATGAAATCTACGATTAATTAGAAAATTTTAAATGTATACATCAAAACACAGGAGTCGTTTCTCTATGTATACTCCATGATTGACATATTAAAAAGTTTACCAACATATATAGTATACGTTATATACTTCTATAATGTTCAATTCAATATTAAAATCTATATTGAATTATTAATTTTAAGATTAATTATTTATTTCCTGAATCAAGTGTCCAGCATATGATTTTCAATAAAATTAATTATACATGTATATAATCATTTTTCCTTATGTATTCTCAGGAAAAATGACAACTTATAGTTTGCAATCACAATTTCATGATATACAACATTAAATCTGAAAATTAAAATATATTCAATGTAGATAATAATATAAATATTTTCAATTCAATTTAGGCATTTCGAGCAAATGCAATTAATTCTATTTGTATGCGTTACAAAATGTTAAATTAGAGTTATTAAATTGTTACAATCTGCAGTTCCAACTATTTAATTCACTATATATTATTTATACAAGTTACGATTCGTACATGAATTTATAGTATGTGTGACTTTGTCTCCATTTTTATGTATATTTTCTGTAAAAGGATTTATGGATTTCTATAAATTTATAAATAAAGTATGTTTTAAATAAGATTACACATTAATTTCTCTTTTACATTTGCTGGAATTTGTACAATTGTATAAATCATCAATTTTAAAATTGATAATTTTGAATTTTTTATGCACTTTATTGAAAGTGGTATAAACAAAATTTATCATGTATATAGTAATTGATACCAGAAATCATAGTTTTATGTAAGAATTTTAAAATGTATGATATGTAAACAAAAGTAATAATACTACCTAAGTTTATATTTAATAATATATATTAATTTTAGAGCCTTATAATAGCTTTTTATATATAATATATAGTTTTTTAATAGATTCTTGAATTAAATATGCATTCCATTATTATAGAATTTTGAGCATTCCTATTTATTTACTTGATTGTTAGATTCTATGGACTTCTCTTTAAACACCTCTGGAAGTACTATAAAGTTATAGCTGTGGATTTAAATAGTTATTCTCTAAAGGCACAAAACAATGATTAATCAATATACTGAAATTAAGACAAGACAAATTATTTAAGGAACAAATTTTCTGATTTTTAAACTTTCGAACAATTTGTTTTTCTAATTGCCTAATTTTGATATTTGTGTGTATTGTAGGTAAATTATGCTTTAAATTATAAGCCAAATTCCATAAATGCCATTGGATATTTTTCACAAATTGGCAGTTGTTTCTAAGAATTATTTTTGTTTTAGAATAGTATTATCCCGATGATATATATACATTTTGATCCTTTGATTGTTTACAGGATGTTTATATGTATTGTTATATTAATAAAAGGAAACTAGTTAGTACCTATAACATACATTTATAAACAAAACATTATTCTAGTGGGGCACTTCATATATGCATAAACATTGAAGGCATTAATGTCGGAATGTAACTCAGAGAATATTTGCATTAACACGTCTGGGTGTTTGTACGCCGCCTGAATTTGCTGTATATATATATGCACAATATCGATGGACATTTCAATGAACTTTTCAATCTATATGCGCCGTAGTCAAAGGGTTCATTAAATTTTCAAAATTTATAAACCAATGCATCAGAGACCTGTAGATGTAGGTATCATTTGCATGTCACAATAAGAGACAAAGTTTAAATCTACTTTCTTCGTATAAAATGCATGATATTGTTGCTTATGTACAAAGTAGACGCACACGTAATACGCTGTACATATATGACTATCCGATTTCACGGAAGGAATGACTATACGATCGTGATAAGCGAATTCAACTTAGAAACTAGAATCGAGACAACTCTATGTCAACATTTGTATAGTTACTTGATTATCTTATGAAGGGCATGGTAACTTGCTTATTTCATAATTCATTCTATGTACCTAGTTATATTTTAAATATGAGTAAGTATTAATTCCCGACAAAATTACCGTTTTAATCTTTATGCTTAAATAATTGAAAAAATGCCACTATAATTTACACGCAAATTTAAAGTTTTGTCGCAAACTATCAGATAAAACATTATTATTTACAGATAAATAAAATCAATTGTGTAATATACAACCGTACTCCATCATCAGCTAGATTCATTAAAATCAAAATGGAATGTACGTATTTCTGTAGAATACTGTTAGGAACTTCATAAATCACGTATTTTTTGTAGAAGTATTGTTTATGACAGGTCTATTCAATTGTAGATAATGAATTTTGTTTGAATACAAATAAACAACTAAATAGCTTTTCGTTCGTTTCAGTACAAAAAGTTGTCTGCTTGTTGTTGTATATGAACTTCATTTTGTTTCGTGATAAATCTTACAGCTTCTAACTGTAACCGCATTGACTGTTTTGACTATAAGGATTAGCCATAGAGATATTTTGATTATACATAATGTAAGAGTGAGTTATAGGAAATTTTGAGTTCTCTTCATTAGCTATAATACAAATTCAGGTCAGAAAATGTTAAGGTTAACTCTTTATGTATGACATACTATAACCTTATAACATAATATGTCACATAGTTACAATTAGAATGGTATATACATACCTATATGTACATACCTTAATTCCGAGATTTAATATACATTTATCAATTATTTATATACATAGGTACATATGATTATTTTAGTAATTTTTGTATACTGTGAGTTTTTACCTTATATGTATAATAATTGTAAAATTAAACCTATTAAATATTATTAAAAACCTATTAAAATCTATTGAAAAATTAAACATATTAAATATATTAAGAGGATAGGTTATTTCAAAGAATTAATCAGCCATGTAAAATTATTGCCTTTAATTAATTTTAGGTATCAATATATAAATCAAAAAAATTAAATGTCATTTTCATATGTTGTTTACCATTAAAATGTTTATAAGTTATACTTTAATGATATAAACATTTATTGCATAATAATAATATTATTTTGCCTTGAATAATCGCGACTTTTAATTAAGCTAAAACATTTTAATATATTAATATACCTTTAATTACATATATTTCTTTTGGTTATTAGAGAGAGATTTAATGAATAACATGTAAAAGCATAGATCGAAAGACCATTTTATTGAATTATACAATCAATTAAAATTTATTCAGACAAACCAGTTAAAAATATATTTTAATCATAAATTAATCAGATTAATTATGTTTTACTTAATTTTCCAGAACTTAAATTTCTCAAAGCAAGTTATACCGTCATACAATTAGTATTGTTAACCTGATTTAATGTTAGAAAAGTTGTCGGATAATTTTCTTTGGGATCAATAATTTTTTTTTACTGCAAACTTAATAACAGACTGGGCGCTGAACGGCTGCAGACGCAAGAACAAGAAAGCGTGTGTGGGCGCCGTGTTCACCCTAAAGACTCAGGCGCCGAGTCTGAAAACCTGCTCTTGTGACAGTTACTCAGCTCGACCTCAGTCCATGGAGTACAAGCGGTGTCTAAAGTTGTGGCAGACCCTTAACGATCACCCCTGTCTGCGTCAGCCACCAACTTATCTCTCACCAAAGGAAGAGGCTCGATCCTACCAAGAGGAGGAACGGGGGGGTCCACCCACTCCTGCACCGCCTCCACGGATTAATGCGGACGTACTGGACCGGCTTGGTGAGACCGCAGGCTAGATAATGTTGTGTTGAATGAGCTAGGTTGGAAGAGAGGGGTTTGACTTATACATGGGGGCTTATAAAAGTACAGTTTTAACTTATAATATACAAATAGTATAATTTATAATTTATAAAAAATGATATAGGTATTTATTTAAAATACGGATGTAATCATTACAAATTCTTCGTGCAAATATCGAATACGTAACTGTAAAATTATATATACCAAATCTTTTATCATTACATATTACTATTCGCATCCGAAATAGATGTTAAATGATCTTGTATAAAACTTTCATGCAGTATAGAGTAGTTCATTAACTGCATACAATGATCTTTAAGAAGATCTCTGTTTATTGTCACTATATATAGACTAAGAATATTTATAATACAACCAAGTATGATAAAATCAAAACTGAATGAATTTTATTACAGCCTTCAATATGTTAATATTAAAATATGTAAACATATAAATATACAAAACCTAATAGATATCTTTATGGAATTAATTATATCTAATTATTTTTTTCAAATTTTATCAAATAATTCACTATATTAATTCATTTGAATTTGAGGCATTAAATATATGTAATTGATAATACCGCAATACTCTTATTTTTAATGTTGTTGTTTATCGGCGTGGTCATTGCTGATCGTTGGTCGTCACCCTTGTCCGGTTCACAGCAGACGTCCAAACTCGGCGATCTTGGGTCGCACGGGTGCACCATTCCATTGAGTGTCCCACCCAGTTCTTAATATTGTCGCAGTATTGTAATCTAGGCCGTCCTTGTTTCTGTCTTCCGTTCAGATGTCCTTGTACGACGGTTTTTGTTATTTGGCAGCCATTGGGTCGGCACATGTGTCTATAATAGGAAAGCTTGCGTTTTCTGATGTGGTGTAGAAGACCTCGTTGTAATCTCAGTTATTGTAGGATGCTCACATCGGTTCTTCATTCTTGCCAGCTAACTTGGAGCCGTTGTCTCCAGAGCCACATTTCTGCTGACTCAATTTTCTTTGCATCTTTCAGTTTCAGTGTCCAAGCCTCAGAACCGTATGAGATCATTGTCCATATGAGGGCCTTGACCAGTCTTATTTTGAGCGTGTAAGGTAAACTTCGATCTTTCCAGAGAGGGCTGAGTTCAGTCATTCTTTTCTTTCCCAAGGCAATGCGTGTTGCGACATCTTTTGTACAGTCGCCGAATTCTGTTTTCAGAGATCCTAAGTATTTAAAATGGCTTACTTTCTCAATGCTTTGCCCATTCACAGTGATGTTGGTGTCATAATGCCTGTGGCCAACTGTGAGATCTTTTGTCTTTTTGGCGTTGAACTTTAGCAGGCGTGTTTCTCCAGCGCTATTAACTCTATCAATAATGCTTTGCATGTCTTTATAATAGGGACATCTTATAAATATTTATAACAGTTAGTACATAATGATACTTTCCAAAGCCATATCATATCATATAAATTCTGAAAATTGTAAATTTCTAAAAGCTTAAGTTGGAAAATACATGGAAAATGATTAAATACCAATTAAATAGACTATGCACTTAATATGATAATTCAAAATAATTCAAATTAAATTAGATTTACGTTTAAATGACGCCAATACCGATGTTACATCGCCCCACATATTTTATATTTATTTCAATATAATCAGAAGGATAATGCAACACAATATCGACATCATAGACATTGTATTCTACATCAAACATCTATCGTAGATGTAAAGTACAATATCTATGATCGACATGCACAAAATAGATTTCCTGTTTGAATTATTGAGCAGAGGTCGAATGATCCACTAACCTCTTCACTCGGTCACCTCATAAATTTTTCTGACTTTGCTTATTTCTATTTTTTTCACCAAGCCGCCGACGTGTGCTAACAAAAAGATAATTTTGATTATGTAACTCTTTCTGGGATATATTTCGTGTATTTCTTCCGTATCACTGATTGCATTTGTATATTAGAGAAAGTGAGGGAGTGATCGTATATTGCGATCTATCGTTTTACCGGGTATTTAAAATATATGCCTTATCCATAATATGTTACTGCAGAAATACTTTGCGTTTATTCTAAAATTCCTTTTTAATTGTTAAATTGATTTATGTTTCAATGTGTATAATACACTTTTTACACTTTATGTTTTTTTAATTTACTATATTAATTTTATTTTAATTCACGTTCTTAAAAATGAACAACTATGTATGTACTTAAAATGTAGAGTTCTTTGTTATAATATGAATAAAATCAGTAGTACGAAAAATAAGTCAATTTTTATACTATATATATAGAGGTAATTTTTAAAACTTTGCTATGCTACTTTGATCTTATAATTTCCAAGAACTTTCTCATTAATATCTTGAGGTCTTACAATAAATGGATTTTCTTGTCAAAGAAGCGAGTGTAGCGGTAGTTATATATGAAGATGTATTGTATAATCCATGAATTTAGGTAGAATTACCAAGCTCTACAAAAATAAAATGCTCCCGTAAGTTGCTTTTGAATATATATTATGAGATATGTACATATATAATCTGCGATATTTGATGCTTATTATTTATAGAATGAATATATTATAATTTTATGCATAAAAGTTGAATATTTCCCATATAAATACGAATTTTATTTTATTGATTTTGTGTATTGATTTAATTAAAATGATTTAATTCTCCATTGTATGATGTAATGTAACTCAATTAATGAAAATATCTTTTGAAAGAATTAATTTATATTTGGATAAAGTTCAATAAAAAATATTTAGAGCAGTAAAAATCTTATTTTTGAAAATTTGAAAATAAAAGACTATATTCATATGTTTGCTATGATGACTGATCTATTAACTAATTGGTTAATAGTTATTAATAAATGCTATTTTTTAGTTGGTAACGGTTTGGAACATATGTTGTCCCGGGAGCTCTAGACAAGGGTCTAGAGTTTCGTGATGTTGTCGAATATAGGGGTAGTTATAAAAACATAGTATTCGGTAATGGAAATGTTCGGTTAAATGTTTTATTTATGTTCTTTTCATCTGTTTCAACCATGTGCAATAAGAGAGCGAGATTGAGAAAAAGAGCGGAGGAGAGAAGAGGACAGAGAGAGTACTATCAGAGTGTTACTTGTCGAATCATTCTGAAAACTTCCACTTTGTGTCTTCTCTCTTCACCCATGACCCGAGTTCAGTGTAGATATCAAGACATCACATCTGTGTTGAGACAGATAAGCTTCACTTAATGTACTCAATAATTTCATTTATTCGAGCAAGCGCCGCGCGCATGACCCAGATGTTGAAGGGAGGGTCGATTTTCTGACTCTTCAGCATTCTTTGTAACGATAATTTTACGACTCCTTAATACGCTCATATAGTCCTTCCTCCATCTACTATAAAAAGTCTACTATGGAGGCATTTTCTATCACACTGTCCACCTTTTCAACTATACATATAATACATAATACACGTTCTTATATTTTCACTTGTTTATAATATAATAAACCCTAATTTCGACCAAATGGCTTCGTCTTCCGTCTGGAGGATTACAATTTACACTTTTGCTTTCATAACCGATCTTACCACAGTCGTAGAATCTCAGTATAACGAAAATTAGTCTTTGTATCCGACTGTCTATTTTCTGTATATATCTCTTCTTTCTCTTTGCAAAAAATATTGAATTTTATATTCCTATCCTACTTTAACTGTCAGTAAAGATTGACATTTTGTTTGGCCAAAGAGTAGGCCACTTTCTTCTCTGACTGTATTTCTCGAAATTACTGTTTTACTTTTTCAGTCTGTTCTGGTTTAAACCAAAACTGTCACTTTTCCTTCTTCGTATATATTTTGGAGTAGTTGATAGATATTTTTTGTTTATTATGAAAATAATCCTACCGTTGATGTTCCAAAGCGCAGATATTAATAACTGCTTTCAATGGCTTACTATGAATCATCCTTTAAAGTATCTAAACTTCAATTTAACAAAATTTTATCAACATATTAAACGTCTATTTTCCCGTTTCTTCTTTTTTATTATGAAGCTTAAGTTTACCTTTTCCCACCAACATTTCCCATCATTAACGTTTAATGATTTAAAAAATGCTAGAAATTATATATATATATATATATAATTATCTATTGCAAGGTAACATTGTCTAATGTTAAGCACACAGTAATATTCGGTTTACAGTGATTAATATGCATAGTTTGTAATATTTGGTATATTTAATGTTTATAGGATTCTGCATCAGCTGTTTATGCCTTATTATAAGTAGTAATTTACTAAAACATGTAAAGAAAAACGTATAGTTTTCTGCGAAATTCGAAATTATCATTCGCATCAACTTATTTTTAAGGTTGAAATAAAATACGAGTCTTATAAAGTATATTTTTAGAACATAATATATGTGATGATAAAATTAATATTATAGAAACACAAAATATTGTAAAGTTTTTGAAAACAACATTTTCATCCGATTTAGGCTAATGTTACTCTACATTTCATGTAACTTTTGTCTTGTATGTAACTAGAAACGTTGAAATCTCCTTTTCCATGAGCAGGTATGTAGTTATTGCCTGTAGAAAGATAAAAGTAAATTATACAAGTCCTCAAGATTTCAGTATGCGGTGTCGAAATTGATTTTTCTAATTATACTCTGATCATTTATATATTTTTGCTATTTTCCTATGAGACCTTTATCCAAATTGATTTTGCTCCTTCTACAAGCTCAGCTTAGTTTTCTATCTGAATTAATTTACTTTGACTTTTATTAAAGGTTCTTTTAAGGTTCTTTTAAAGTTTATTTTATATTCGCAAGTGCATCCTCAATGATTTTCTACCTAATTTATGATGCGATTTATGTTTTTCTCTTCCGATTGCCCGAACATTCAAGTTTATATAGAGTTACTTGGCATTTGTTTCTTAATATAGAGTACTCAGTTGTACATATTTCGGAAGTAACCTCTAAAACATTTATGTAAAATATTATAAATATTATTTCCAAAGACACCTTTTATGAGGACAGTCTACACTTATCAACTTGATTTAGGGTGTATTATATAGTGTTTTTCAAGTGGTGAAGTTTTTGGTAATCACATCGAATCAAATGCAAATTGCTTTCAAGAAGAAAAGTTGTAACAAATTTTACTATTCCCCGGGTAACAACTTAGCTGAAAATCTTGTTTGATTGACGCTGAGTACATTTTGGTAATTGGGAAACCCTTTATAGTTAACTAAAAATTCTAGATTGTATTTGTTGGTCTTCTTTTGGTTGAGATGCATATGTTTTCGTTTTTACACTGATTTGTTACTGAAAGTGCTTAAATATGTGAACCTAGGAACATTATGTGATATATATATATGCATCATGTAATAAACCATATTATATTATTCGACGCTAAAAATTTATCTTTGCATAAAAAGAAACGACAAATTGTGTTTTGACATATGGTTATTAATTCATTTTATGTTAAAATAAAGCTAAACTTTAAACCAATCTATTCTCTATCTTTATTTATAACTTTTTCTATTTTTCATATAATTTTATCAATAAAAAAAGTCACAAGTCAAAATTAAATGATTTATATTTTCAATTAATTATAACTCTTTTACTTGTATTTGAAATTATTAAAAAATAATGTAATATAATTTATATTTTATTTTCTTAAATTTGTATAGATATATTGTTAAGCAATTAGACTGGGGCATGTTTGGTAATGAAGTCACTAATTTATTTTGCATTTGTTTAAAGAAAGACCAACTTTATTGAAGCAGAGTTATTAGAAAGACGTTCCTGTATCTAGCTGATAAATATGAAACATATTAATAAATAACAATTAGCTTTGGGGAAGAAATTTGGGAAAATGAAATCAATATTTAAAATTCTACCTACATGTCAGTGTCATGTTATTAGGCATAGAATAAAAGATACTAAAGAATGTATCATATTCATTCTTTATAATATCCATCCTTGCACAGAATTCTTAATCTTTGGTCTAATTTCTACAAATATTTTATTTTATAATGTAAATGTGAATTACAATGTTACTAATTCATCTATATTTTGTTTCTCATATTTTATGTGACTATTATTATTGATTTGAACAATTTGCATATTTTTTAATTAGTGATTAACTAAACCGTTTCAAATTTTTTTAAAGTTATCTTAAACAGCTTGCACAAAAAGAGGGAATAATGTAACTGGCGCTTTCTTACATTTATATTATCTTAGATTGATCTCTGAAAGTTAACGTAAAATAAAAATTGTGCAGAACAGTCGACAAGGAATGATCTTAGACGAGAAATTCTTATAACAGATCACGTCTGAATTTCTGAACACGCTGGCTCTTATATATAAAATAGAGAGACCGGTAGAAAGAGGAGGTTTCCCTCTTTCTAAATAAGAGTAAAGAGGCTATACTATTTCGATCTGGTGGATTATAAAATCCTCCGACGTTGTTACTGTCATTGAGTTGAGTAGTCGAACATATGAAGTCAAAAAGATTTTCTATACTAATATTGCGACTTGCTTGGACTGAATTTTTGGTTGTGTAGTCAGTCAGGAGAGAAAGTGACCTGAGGCGTGTACAAGTGGACGTTTCGACTTTGTCTTGAAATTCAAACTGTGTATTGCTCAGCTCGGTTATCGTGCTGTAACTATTGAAGGTCGAGGGTTTACTTTTGAGGATTCTTCTCCGTTTTTACGGATTCCTCAAGTTACTAAAGCATACTAACTTTTACGTGACCATTAAGGTTCAGCTGGGTTGAATTTATTATATTTTTGTTCAAAATGAATAAAAAACTTTATTATTTTTCCTACGATAATTTTATGTATTGGCGTACTTATTTGATGTTTTATATTACATTTACGCATATCGGTGTAATCCTACTATTTGCGAGACTTCTCCAATTAAAATGGCCTTATTAAGAGATGACACTTGAAGATTTCTTGTTATAAGCAGTGTGTTTTGTTCCCACCTTCGACAGTAGGGGGCCGTCCATTGGAGTGGTCTCAAGGAGAGACTAACAAGATAGAAACCATGGTGACTGACTGGGAAAATCATGTCTTACTTATAGAGAACACAGGATGACACCTTGGATAGCATGCCAAATTACACAAAAATAAAGAAGACACACTCGTGCCACGGTGGGGTCCCTAAACCACCATGCCATATTCGCCACCCACCGCCTATGTTCTCCAGAACGGATATGAACGAGTTATGCGAGTTAAGTCTAAGCGCACCCTAATCAGTCTTACATTATGTAATTATGAGTGAGTATTTGAATTACTCATTCGTTCGTTGATGACGGACCTCTGGACAATATCCGTCCAGCGCCTTCAAGTTCCTTGTTTGGGGCTGTCAATTAGAAACAGGAAGATTCCCGCCTTCTTATACTTTGTTTTGTGTCTTGCACAATGTATCCCCATTTCTCTCTCATAGGGGAAAAGAATTCTCCTTATTATCTCCTTCTTTCTTCTCTCTGAGCTATGATGTTGTTTCAGAATCCACCACAGATCACTGGTCTTGTTCCCATAAAACAGACGAGGATCACTTATTATCACAAGTTTCGTAATTAAGCTAAAATTTTATGGCACTATTGATATTTTGCACTCAACTGGAAAATCATGAGCACATTCTAATATGAATTACTTTCTTGCTCAAGCGATGTGATAATAACAACAGAGTCTTGTTTCTTTTATCCTTGATTAATTACTTTTATGTCAGTATTAAAAAAGCAACTTTAAATAGATTACGTAATATTTTCAATTAAAATGGAACACGTCAATTCCATGTGTCGTAAAAGTTTTATTACCAAAATGACAAATAAAGAAATGCTTGAAGTTCATTATGTAATATAAGCTATACAGAGATAGAAAATATACATGCATAATATGTGTAGTTAAAGAGTATAGCATTAATACAGCCCCGGCAGAAAGAAACGCCGCCCCCAATAATATATGTATATAAACATCAATTATATAAAAATTTATTTATTCTGTCATATATATCCATTATATGTTGAAAAATATAGTGAATACTTTATTTTTTAGAAATAATGTGTATGTTTAGTTTTATAGTTTAAAATGTTTGACTTTTTGTGACTAAAGAATATATCTTTGTAGAATAAGCTATAATATATGTTATATTATTGTTATTATAAATTTTATCGAAAATCGAAGTCATAAGCTTTTTTTCTTTTTATGAACAATTTGACATATCAAATTATAAACCTATATAAATCGATTATTCTATTTTTCTTAACTAAATATTTTATTGAGTGCAAACATTTTCTTATGTTTTCGAAGTGATCTATTATCAGTACGTGACTAATATATTGATTATATTATAATATAATGGTATAATTAATATATGTATATGCGTGTGTATATTTTTAGGTAACTTTAGAAAATTTTCCTTAAAAAAATGCTATTTTATTAATTTTTAAATGGTTTAAGGAATTTAATGAATTATATGGTTAATAATTTATATAAGCGGAAAGATTTCATTGATAATAATAAATATCAGGATATACTTTATTCTCCAAAAGGAGTGTTAAGTTCCAGTATTTACCCAACAGAATATACTATAAGAGAAGAGGGCGAGAGGGGATCAGTTTAACTTCTAAACACCTACTCTGATTTTGGATGCAGTCAGGTACTCAAACCACATTCTGTGAAACAATCTTCGTCTTGCTAGCTTTGGATATTTATTCCGACCGTTAAAGTTCTCGGATTAGAAAGGAGATTAGAGTCAGGAGGAATTCTCTTCCCATCATATTCAGAGAACTACATCCGCCCTCGAGGAACATATTGGTTAACACCTCAATGCCCGATTCTCTCTCTCCCTACTTGCAAACGGATACAGTCGGCTTTGCTCGACGACATCTGATTGACAAAATTAAGTCTAGGAGAAATTCCTATACAAGCTTCTGCTGGTGTCTATAACAGGCCTGGTTGCCTGGTTGCCTACTTGAGCTTTCTTTCGATCATAGAGTAAACTCCGGTCAGCTTCGGGAACTTACTGCTGTAGCGCTATAATCCCAATTCAATTACAGTTCGTTTCATTCCCGAGTATATCGTTCGTCGAACGGGTGCGGAAAATAACTCAAGGCGCATTCTTCTTTGGTTTTCATGGACTGCTACACTCTGATTAATGCGATCGCATTTATTTTAATACAAAGTAGACTTACACTTATGTTGAGAGTTTCATATATGTCGTCGACGAGTAAGCGGCAGTAGTTAACCCGTTAACAATAACTTTGTCAGGAAGCTCAGTTAAACAATTCGATCGAAGCTAAGATGTTCCAGAATAGAATGACGCGATGCCGATAGCATGGCATTTCCCGGTTGGCAACACTTTGACGTATACTACATTGACGTATATACTTACTTGAAGTTGTTATAAGGCTCAAAACTTAGAATAGATTGGCGAGTGAGACAACTAAGAGATTTATGCAGTGTTCCAATAATATTCTTAATGAACTTCCTTGCGGTGTTGGACGTGTGAGTCATGAGAAGTCTTTGAAATTGCAGCCTTTCTCAGGCCTCTATCAAGAAAATCTAGTGAGGCTTGAGTATCATATCTTCAACTACAACGTTATAACCCCCTTTCTCCTGCTCTACAATGTAATACACTAAACTTCTAATAATCGTTATCACATTGCGTAACTTGAGAGTCCGATTATACAAAGCAGTTTTTCAATGTTGTGTTATACACAATATAGAGTTTTTTGGTTTTACTTATACTAAAATTGAACAAAAAACCTGCTCCTCTGTTTTTAATCGCTATTATATTTCCTGTTGATTGAGTGTTAAGTTTCCTTTTTAGATTTTAGGATATTTAAAAAAATTGAATTCCCCTATATTTGTCATACTCTTTTTTGCAATGTATCTTATGGTAGAAACCACAGCTGGGATTTCTTATCTTGAAGGAAAAGTGGATGTGTAGAATGTTGAAGAATAGTTACATATGTCACATGATAAACATTTAGCGAAAATGTTTTGTATTGTTTTAAGTGTATACCTATGTGAAAACATTGGATACATTTAATTAAACATTACACTTAAATATTAATGCGAACTTACTTTAATTTATATACAAGAAGAAATAAGCTTTATTGTCTCTTCCAGTCTGGCATTTTTCTAAAATAACCATTTTCAAATAGACTTTTAAATGTAATTGTATTTCCTTTGTGCATATATGTCTACACACGAAAGTAAAAGATGTAATAGAAGCTTATGCGGTTGGCACATGTATTGTTGGGTATGAAAGGCGGCCTCATTCCATTGTTTCCGTTTCCTTGTTGGAGAAAAGAGGCTGCTGATTTGACTTCGAGAAAGCATGTTAATAAATACCTTTCTACATACATGCACATACATGTTCATTTTAGAATATTTTGTTACATAAATATATTTTTTTAAATCCAAAATCTACAAAATTATAATATCTGATTTTAACCTGACTTATCTTATTTCAATATATTTCTTTTTCTTATATATTTAGAGAGAAGAAACATGTTTATGTATAAGTTACTGATTTTAACTCTATATATGTATCTATTGTTTTTAACTATATATAACGATATAGCATGCTAACATTATAATAACTGTTAGATTAAATCATTCATCCTGGTTTCCAAATGATTCAGTATATAAAATAGGTAACAGATAGGAACATTTTATTTTTGAAAATATACGAAAAGCATAAAAATATGACTTTCTAAATATCTATTAGTTAATTTATTTCCACTTTTAATTTCAAAATAATATTTTTGTCATTTTTGTATTATAAGTATGGTCATTCTGTGAAAAACAGTTTATAAAATAAACAAACAGACTAAATTTTAGATGCATATATTTTTACTTTCTGGACGTTTCGTATGTTTTTGTCAATAGATTCTTGTGGATACTAGAAACTTTGTAAAAATTCAGATTGTAAGATTGTAAAACGGCATTTGAAAGCACAAAGTAGAGAGATCGACTTAACATTATGAAGCTATTATATATTTGAATAACAAGGTAAATAGTAAAATAAGCGATTGGGTGAGTGATGCACACCCATATAAGAAATATATGCATTAAAAGAAAAAATAATTACAAAATAAAGAATAAACAATTCATTGAGAGGAACGGGAGAAGTATTTTCCATTCACAACCATTTATGCGAGACGCGTGAAATTTTATGTAAAAAGAATGAAAAGTATACGGAGGTGGTATAATTTTTCTGTAATAAGAATTTTTAAGTTGAAGTCTTATTGTTTACTTGGACCGTAGTTCCTGAGATGTAAGAATACATGTAAAGTCTAAAAGTAACTTTATATTAATTAATATTTGTGTAGCTAATTGTTCGTAAACTGCAAAAAATATAGTTTGTGCACAGTTGTATGTCATGTCATATTACATATATGTATAAAGTTTAGTGCTATTGTGGATATATAGGGATGTGATTGGGGATTTGAAGGATGTAATTAACACGCATTATTAATATGCAGGATTATTTTCTGAGATGCTTAAAGCCAAATTGTGATTGACAGTTAGCGATGAAACTTGATATTATATTTGAATCTAATATTTTTTCTCTTTAATGATCCATTTCTTGACTGTATATACAATTAATAAAGGGTGTTTACTGAAGTGTATCAACCAATTTTTCTCTCACATTTGAACAATATTTTCCTTATAGGAAATATACGAGAGTCACATTTAAATATGTTGCGATTCCGAAGTAGTTGACGCTCAATTGCTTATAGTTTCAATTATTCTTTTTGGAAAAGCGGTTGCTCTATATTTGATACCTGTCTATTATTCTTATTTTGCGACCAATATAGAACTTATATATATATATAAGTATACATATACAAGTATATTGGCATGGCTCATTTTAATTAAGAATTGTCTAAACAGGTTTAAACTATGATAACTTTGCTTAATTGAATCTACTTAAGTACATTTATACATATGTAGATATTGTTAAGAATTTAGTGTCTAAATTATTTATTCTTTTTGTTCCTTTAAATTTATTTCCATATTTTATACCATTTGTATGCACTGTGCATTGGTTCGTATAGCTATACATATTAGACTAGTTATAAAAAAAGCAAAAGTCAATCTTAAATTTAATGAAATGGAATCGACGATAGTGGTATCTATATATCCCTTTCATACTGGGACTATGCTTCTTTCATTATAATTCAATTTTTTAAAGTCTATTCTTTTATCCCGTATCTATACTTTCTTCCAGTTGTATACGTGTAAACTTTTGAAACTCATCATATTCTTGGTTCTCTGGAACTAGAACTTTAATATAGGAGATTTTAACCCGCTAATCAATTTTTACAAATTAGTTTTATAATGAGCATAAGCCTATATATTGATATAATTATTTCTGATTGTAAGAATATAAATTTGTCTCAATCAAAATAATCAAAATATCCTTGTCACATTAGATTTTGATCTCTAATTATTTACTACAACTTAGGTAAAGAAATTAATAAATAAGATATTTAGAACAGACTTTTAAATGAAATAGAAATTTTTCTTATATGGTTAAATTTTCAGGCAATACTTTTTAGTTTTGAATTTTATTATTATGAAACTAGTTAAATAGCACACATACAATTAGTTAAAATAGTTCTTTCACAAATAGATACACGCATATATTAAAGGTTTCAAAGTATGTAATGTTAAAGTTGTGTCACTTCATATGATCCGAAGGTGTATAATTAGGTGACTAGATTAAATAAAAACATTCGTTATTTGTTATATATTGTGCAAAAAGAAGCACATTCAGCGCATTCTCAACTTACATAATATATTTAATTTTGTGAGATAATTATTCCTCAATATTGGTCATTACTTAATGAAGTATAGAGGAAATTATATTTTTTTAACTCACAAAGATATCTAAAATCGGATTTATTGTATTCTTTATACAAATCAATATTTGTATTAATTTAAGTAATACATATTATGTAAGATGACGAATTTAAATCCTTACAATTCAGTATCAAATAGAGTTGTGTAATTTTTAGGTCTCAATGCATCGTTTATTAAAGGATAATTTTGTAGTGAATATTTTCAATTAAAAATATATTTATAGATTGATTTGTAGAATATAGAAAAACTACGTATTTGGTTAAATGCATCTATAAAATAAGTAATTACTGTAGCTAGCCCGACCACTTTTGTGCCTCTAGTTTCCAAGGACTTCATCTCTCAATATGTAATTTATGTAATTTATATGCTCACTTATATGTATGTATCCTTTCGTATACAATTTATCTTATAACATTTTGTTATTGCACTGAAGTATAAGTAAAAGTAAATTGTTTTTAAACTTCCTATATTTTTTTCTCTTGCAGTATAATCGAATTATTTTTTTGTGTATAATAATATTGTCCATTTTTCATTTAAGAAATGAGAATGATAGAACAGCTATTTTATTTTATTTAATGACGCTTCTTACAAAATTCTTCCAGTTATATTTCTATCAAGAATTCCAAAAACAGTGCCACACAGAAATTGATATTTTGTAAGAAGACAAATGTTTGATGCTAACAATATATATATATATATATACTAATACACACATATATATAATTTTTGAAATATATACACATGTATGCAATTAAATATTCGTTGCCTTGAATATGTAGAAAGACAGGACAAATTGTCTTTAGTAACCCTCGGTTGATTTTTTTTTCATCCCAAAAGGAATCCATTAGCGTTCACACAGTAATGATGCCTCCACAGAAAGACGATTTTTTCCTGGACAGGAAATGGAGTATTTAAAAAAATTTCTTTCCTTATAATATTTCGTTATATATACAGAGGAAATTATTAGTAGGGAAGTATTTTTATATTTTTCTTTATAGTTATATCAATTCAAAAAAGTTGTATGTATATATTGTATATATATTTATATTTTTGTGTAATTATGGTTAATACAAGATTGATAGGAACTAATATTATACATTTGTGTCAAATTAATTTGAGAGACTTCCTATTTAACTAAATGTATGTATCCGTTTAAACATCTAGGTTTTTTTATTTGCGAGATAAATATATGTAAACCTTATTTATTATAGAAACATTAATTATGAATGTATATGTTAAAAACCACCAAACTAGAACGCAGCATGATATTATGAAATTTTTTATTTTAAAATAATATTTAAAATTCTTGTTTTTAATGTACGAGTATTATTTAATTTTAGATGCTTACGTTAGGTACTGTGAAACATTTAAAAAATATATTTTTGATTTATGACTGATTTATATTTACTATTTTTATCATGGATAATCTTTAATAAAATTATGTATATAATAAAGAAACTATTTATATGATATGTATTAGAGCATAAAATAATAATTCTAAAATATACTATTTTATTCAAAACTTATTTTGTTTGAAGAAATTGATTAGGCATAATTTAATTATTTCATTTAATGTACATTTTGTAATTTCAATTATACTTTATATAATATTAAAATATGTAGCTCTTTATATTTAGCCGTCAAAGTTATTCAAATATATTTTTCTCTTTTTATTTGGTTAGGACTAGTGTGAAATGGTGTTTAGCATGGTATATATATATATAGATAATACCATATACGCAGTTAATCGTGACAGATTGTTGACTATATCAGATAATCGAGTGAATTTTGAGTTTATACATCGACATAGGGGATAATATAAATTATGTCTCTAATTGTCTAAATAATGATTTATATTTGGAATTTGATTATATAGGGACAATTTATTGGAGAGGATATTAATTAGAACATTTATAGTGTTCTATTTGACAATTAAATTGTCCATATTATAACTTTGGAAACCGATTACGTAATAATACAAGTTTCTAAATATGCCAAGGTTTGACTGTTTTATTATCGTTCCATAAAAATTGAGTCATATTTTCGTATTTAGTCATAATGAGTTATGGTTTTTAGTGAATTATTTGTCTTTCATCAAGATAATCCTTTTTAAAATGTTGTTATAAATATTCTTGTAGATTTATTTTCTTTCTTATACTAAGGATATCATATGCCTACTGTGCTTACACATATAATGTGTTATACGGAAGAAACATAGTATCCAAATGATGTAAACTACTGCATGTAGTAATGCAGTCCATACAACATAAGTTAATACAAATGGGGTATATCTAGGATATTCTCCTGTATGTATTTACAGGTTATACATAATTTTAACAGTGCTGTTTTAAAACTCTTTGATTTGTAACAACTTTGCGCTCGACCTCAGAATAGCATAGTTGTTGTCTTTTTGGATATCCTGAACAGCTTCTAACTGTTTACTGTAACTATTTATTGTACACTGTTTTCCTAGGTTAGGATTTTAAGTGGCCAAGTGTTCTCTTGGCTTTTTTCCCTCCTTTGAATTTGAACTACGGCGCTGCATAGGATTATGAAAGAGTTGAGATAGAAGATGGAAAAAGGGATCCTTACATTCGTTCCCATCATATGTATAACGATAGGGCTAATATAGTCGGCTGTTGTAGACTACTTGAGGAGATTTGACGGATGACATTTCTTATGGATCAATTTAGGGCGCAACATTCGTGCTTTTTATATCATCATCGCTCATGTATTAGTCAGGGTCTCTTTTCTATCTCCCTATTTTTGGCAAATTGATGACATATTTCTATTGGGATTTCAGCAAGAATGTAATATATACGTACACAATCCTATATAGTCTGTTCATGTAACATGTCTATATTTTATGTTAAATAAAGTTTAAAACAGTAGTATGTCTATGCTTATATATGATAATATGTACCGTGTATCCATAATAGGTATATCAAAGTTGCGACGCGCAGAATAAGAATGATTTATTTTCTCTTTTTTTTCACACGAATGGCTGTTACAATGTTGTCAGAAATATATTAACATATTACCAAATATTTACCATAAATTGTCTGAATTGTATATTAAGATGTAGCTTTATGTTAACATCATTATTAATTATAGTAATACTAGATAGACTGCTATATTTTATAGGACATTCAGTTTTTTATAAAACTTGCGCATGAAGATTTACTATAAACTAATTTAAAGAAATTTTTATTTATTTTTAATGTTTAGAGATTTTCTTATATACAAATATATATATTGTATATTATTAGCTGCATATAAAACTATATACGCGTATTTTCAACTTTTTCTTAATTGGCTAATTTAATATTCTATACTCTTACGCAAAAATGTATAAAAAATGGTTTAGAAGGTCTAAAATGTAGTGTTTAGTAAGGTATATATGTAATTGATGTCCAATAGATGCATTATACTAAACATTTTAAAGTAGGTATGAATAAAATATATTTATAAATTATAAACATTATCATTTTTTAAATATGTAATATACAGTATGCACAATGTTTTGGTATAGTATAATATATTATATAATGTGAATTCTTTTTAATTGTATTTTGTCTACCTATATAATGTCTGCATTAAGGGCTCTAGAGTCCACTACCCCTCCAAATATTATGAAAATGAAACAGCAAATAGCAATATAGAAAGCGCTTTTTGTGCGTCTTGGAAATATTATAAATGACAAACTTTTACTCTTAACATATTCATTAAAATAAAGTCAAATAAATATAACATGCAGGGTTGTGCAAAGCGATTGCCCTTAAAAGCAGGGGCCGACTATTGTGTTATTAACATTTGATAATGAATAATTTAGTAAATTAACTTTTTAAATAAAATACATGTAATTATGCAGGAAAGTTATATATAGTATATTTACCTGTGAAACATGTTTATGTTCTGTTTGCTGTCTATTTAAAGGCCTACAGGGGTAATCTTCTTGCACAACACGGTATATATCCAGATACAATTAGTAAAAAACAAAATGTACATTTCATTGGAAAATGTTTAATAGCATACCTGTATGCGAGATGATATAATATCACAAATATCATAATCTTAGAAATGAGCTTTATTAAAAAACGAATATTTGTTATATAATTCCAGGGTATTTGAGCAATAATTTTTCATTTAAAATAAAACCTAATTTAGAATACTTTGAAATTATATTATATATTTAAAAAGTGCTACTTTTTAACCTTTTAGGTTATATGGACTAATTTCAGTATTTATTTTCACAATTTCGAGTTAAATCACTTTAAGATTGATAATAGAGTGAGATTTTGATAGATTGCATATACTCGTTATTATCACGATTTTAATTTATAAAAATAATTTAATTATAATTTAAATATCTATTTGTAAAACATATAACAAAGTAGAAGTCTAATATACCTGATACTATGTACATATATATAATTTTATACTTATTTGCCAATATAGACTACCATCGTATATTGACATTAAAGGAAATGTCCTATTCTACTTTTATATTCTTTCATACATTTTTAAAACAGTTTAAATGAGAGTACAATTTTGTGAGTATATTTATATTAGAATTATAATGGGATTGTACAACATTATGCGAGTATATATCTATAATATTGCCATAATTATGGCAATATTATAGATATATACTCGCATTTGTCTATTTTCGTGCTCAAATTAGTATCACAAAGATTTAGAAAGCAGCATAAATTGAGAATTATCTCGGTAAGTTTCTTATACATCTTCTCTTAAGGAAGGTATTTAAAATTTTGATAAATTATCTAAAAGGAGCATATTTAGTTAATTATATATGTACAACACATTATTTTCATAAAACATATTTCAATCGTTATTAAAATTCAAAACTGTTGTCCAGTTTTCTATAATAATTTGCTTTGTGTGAAATTGAAAATGTTCCGCAATTTTTTTAAAAACTCCTTTCTTCTTTCTGGTGGAAGGAATAATATTTGGGAAAGTTGGTATACTAAGAAGCATTTCTTCGAAACGTATTTCTTTCATCCTCTCTACTTTCACAGAGGACGGTGGTGGTGGCGACTCTGGTCCAGTCGTCCCTCTTGAGCCGGGTAACAAAGGCCCTTCCCAACTCGTTCCCATAGAAAAGAGTGACCCCCTCTCATCGATGGTGAGAGCTCGTCTGCGGGGCAGCCTACGGATTCTGGTGCACGATCTGGGCATGCGACCTCCAGTGGTTCCGACTCGAGTCCATCCACAAGTGAGCAAGACTTCGTGTCTAAAGCGGCAGGACAGCTGCTACAAGAGTGACAGGTGTCGCGTGGAGATGCGAGACTTTCGGACTCAGTGCACCTTTGAGAAGTGTGAAAGTCAAAGGTAACTGGAGATTCTTTAAGATTCAATTTGAAAAAATCAACGAATTTCATTTAAAAAGAGTACTTGAAATAGTTGATTTGTTCTATACAAGGCTAATTTTTGTCAAAATAAGCAAAAACACGAAAGGCTAAACAAGTAAAAAGCTATACCGTTTATAATTTTCAAAGTCACATGATGGGGATATCATATATATTTAAAAAAGATTGATACTTTTATATCGAGGGTACATAAAGATAGGTAAGTTATATTCTTATATAAAATTTTATGCCAGTGTATGTCTCGAGTTACTTTAATGGTTTAATTCTATTCATTTGGTGATTTACTAATATTAGAATAAACGGCAGTATGAAGGGATTGAGGTATAGAAGAGACAGCGAAACTGTTGTCGATAACCTTCCTGTCTTACTGTTATCATACATATTATGAAATTCTTAAGATTTTCACTTGTTCTTAATTATTCAGAATTAAATTTTTAGTTTAATTAAGCAATTAGTTTTAGTAATTAGTTTAAATTTAAATTAATATTTTAATTTAGCGAACAAGCTAATCGCTAGACTTTAACTTATGGATTGTGTTGTTTAACTTTTTCTGATATATCATCCTTTGTTTCTTGTAGAAGCAGACTTTATCTTCAACTAGAATATTAATTTTGGTATATTATTGATTTAATTACACATAATATACTTATTAAACATGTTCATTAATTTAGATAATAGTCTGCATGTTTGAGTCATGTTTTATTGGTTATAAATACATGCTTCTATTCATTTCCTTTCAATTATTTAGTGAAGCCTATATTTATGTGGAACTACAAAAAGGAAACCTTATTTTTTCTGCTTCGGTTACTGAAATATATTCAGTTAATAAAGCTTGTTGTGTTTCATTATTTATCAAACATTATTTCAAATAAAAATATAATTTTACTTATATTTCATAAAATTAGAAATACAAACTATAAGTGTAGTTTAAATTTGATATTTATTTTGAATTTAATTCTTCATTATTGATTTGTTTGTTATGAAAACTTATAAAATGCGATGCTTTAAAATAATAATTTATTTTACATATAATATATATTACACAATAAGTTATACAATTTTTTAAATTATTTATTGTAAAAAAATACTGCTTATTATTTAGTATGCAGGTCATAATATAAGGTATTCACAGAACTTTAGTAACATAATTCTTTGTAGTAAATACTTACAAACTCTATGTATTATACGATTGTTTTTGTGTTTAGAATTTTGTTTAATTAATAATTATAATTACAGTTGATTAAACTCACAAACAATAACATCTTTATTAAATTAAATAAAAACATATAAAGTTATTAAGAAGTATGGAAATACCCCATTATAACTTCTATAATAAATGATAAATGCCAAATTGTTTGTTTTGTTAAACAGAGAAAACAATATTTCTTGGGTCAATTACTTTAGAGAATCACGTTCTTCTGAAAAATGTGTTACACTAAATATTTGTAAAAATTTTATCGTTCTATTATTCAAACCCTCTATTTACATCTTTTCGTTAAACTAAATACCTTATTTTAACTTTTCATGAATAAACACGGGGTTAAAATTAGAAAAAAAGTCTAATTAAGAAAAGTTAGAAATCAATATATGTTGCATTTATATTGACTGTGGGACCTTTAGTTTAATATCTAAAAATATCTAATATTTTCATTTAAAAATAAAAACCAATTTCAAATTCTTGGATATTAGAAGAACATTTGTTCTGTTCGATTTTTATCGAATTGCATAATAAGTATCGATTTGATATTTTACTATAGACTTGAAAGATGATGATACCGGTGTTGCGGGTTGATAATACCCATAGTATAATTAACCCGGGTTGATTGTACTTAGGAGTACTTTCAACCTAGGTTGATTATACTACTGTTGGGATAAAAGTACTCTTTTCATAATGTATAGTTAAAACAACTAAATGGTAGGTACGATTACGTAATCTTTTAGCTCTCGTAATAATACTTACACAATTCTAGATAATAGTTTGTTGAAATCGGTTAGCCAATAATAAAGGATAGTTGTGTTGTTACAAATATATTTAAGTAGTTGTCGGCAGAATGTTCATTACTGAATTGCTTAATTATGAATGCTGATGTTGAATATTTTGTTCTAAATGGCAAATACCCCAATTATTGCAAGAATGATGGTGGCAACAAATCAAAGATAAGAAAATTAAGTAAAAAATACAGGCTGCATGAAGGTGTTTTGGAGTATCTTTGGAAAAATATGTGGTTACGAATCGTCACATCCACAGTTGTTCCATGAGGGAGGAGAAAGTATAACACCAAAAGAAATGGCAGGCCATCGAGGTCGAAATAATACGGTGGATTTAATTTCAAATAAGTACATCTGGAAAGGAATGGAAACACAAGTACGA
>JAYRBW010141022.1:0-63457 GCA_036023295.1 Invenusta paracnida | reverse complement strand
AAACAAACAAACAAACAAACAAACAAACAAACAAACAAACAAACAAACAAACAAACAAACAAACAAACAAACAAATTTAATATAGATTATATTTTATTGCAGCTTTGCTATACAATTCTGACATTTTATCATACGATCGCTTTTTATTTGAGTGGATGATAAATGTTTAAATATAATATAGTTGTAATATTATACATTATCGCTTGCTAAAGTGCATTTATAAAATTAGAAGCGGTCGTTTTTTGTGATATAGCTTATATACTCTGCATAAATGACAACTAGATTATTAACAAAAACCTCAACGCACATACTAGATATAGAAAAATCTTTTTAAAATTACGAAGAGGCTAATTAATTTAGCTAAATTAATACATCTAAATTTCTACTTAGTATATATATAATCCTTCAATTATAACAGTCTGAATATGGAGGAATAATATACTAATCAAATTCTTTTAATTAAAACAAAGTTTTAAGAGGATTTATAGCAAAACATTTTTGTATAAATCTATATAATCAAACACCTAATAATGATACGCAATGTCCCGTTTTAATACTTAAATTTCTAAGTTAAACAAAAACAAAATATAGTGTTCGTTCCCCCCGCAGTTTGAATCACACAAATTTGATTCTTCATATGTTCTATTAAAATGTTTTACTTCTTTACATAAGGGGTTAACAGAAACGCTTTTATACTGATTTAAGTTTATTCTTCAAATAAATATTCTTCGAATCAAAATTTTATAACAAAAATTTTAAAAATATATTGTATATAATTATGATTTTGTTTAATGTTTTATAAACAATATACATTTGATTTATTATAATGTTAATCATTTGAAATAATTATATGCAATACGAGTATACTGCTAACATTAACGGAATTACTAATCAATTCGCAATCATGTCGTTGGATATATATATATATAACACTATTTATATAGAAAAATATTATTTAAATTCACATGCACACACAAACTTGAAAAGTGTTTGTGTCAAGAAATGTTTCTTGCTACAATAATACTATTCCACTTTATCTACGGCTTAATTTAAATCTAAAATATTCTTGAATCGTTTTCATTGCTTATATACATATATATTAAAATAGCTTCAAGTTAATTTTTAGTAAATTTTTATAAATATATGTAAATTGATATGAGAACATGAATGGAATTTCGTTTCTCCAAGATTATTTTCTAGGAATTTCTTAATGGCAAATTTTTTATGTTTTGTGCTATCATAAATCAATAACTTTTAACAAAGTCAATAACAAGACAGAAAAACAATTTTATAGAATAAACCAATGTCAGTTGTATTTGGAGAGAGTGACAACAATATATTAATACTTGAAAATGATATTATTCCTAATAACCAACAAGTAAACTACGTACCACAACCAACCCTAACGCCGACTCTTTGTAAAACACATTTTTGAATTAAAACATTGATTTCGGTTATATTGACTTGTTTAAATTCACTTAAAAAAATTTATTCATAACACATAACTTCGTGTTTAAGTTGTCAACCAAAAAGTGTTAAACCCTCAAAATAGATCGTTATAGTAAATTCAACCATTTTGAATTGAGCCTTTTTTGCTGCAATTACTTGAGCAGTTTGACCTGGAATCAACTCTATCAGCTTGACTATCATATGCTGGGGATAAATCGCCATTCTAATCGAGTTGCCATCGACAAATCGGCTGTCAACAATGTCAGGATCATCTCGAAATTGACTCCATGGACGATTCGTGGACGGTAGCTCAATAGCAATGGCAGTAGATCCCCGTAGCATGTGATCCACAATCTGATCTAGTTGACGCCAAGTCGAATTGTTCAAGTAATTGCACAAAGAAGAAACTGGATTCAAAACTGAAGTTTTCATGATGCATTTCTTCTTAATTGAATTAACTACACCTATTTTTTTCAGGGCCAACACTCTTTAATTCCCAATTTAAGAACACGTTCTTATGTTATACTTAATATATTTCATTGATTTAAGTGAATTCAACGGCATTAATATATACCTAACAACAAAGTTATCAATTAAAAATACGACTTTGCATAGTAGAGGCGTTATTAGAGAGTAACTGGGGCTGTCTATGTTTATGAAGAATAATTATGTTATTGTTCATATGACAATTTCATCTTTTTATATCACATTAAAATAAAATAGAAGTAACAATTAATCTTGAAGAAATATTGTATATAATAATAATAACGGTAATAATGGGGGGGGGGGACACGATAACCGGAAAACATAAAAACATATTGGGATGAATACATGAAAGTCAGTCTTTTACAGTACTATGAAATGAGGATGGATTACATGGCGTCAGGCACCCGAGGTCCAGCCTTCTTCATGACGGATCTGAGAGCTTGTCCTGATAACCAAGGGTTGTCGGCTTGTCCCTAGAAGAGATAACATTTTCTGATTTGAATTGCTTCTTTAACTTACGTTAATAATGATACTATGTAGATTTATTAATACCGTTTGTACAATTTAACTTTAAACTCATTTTCTGAATATAAAGATAAAAACTGAGGAAACAGACTAATAATTATTTTTTAAATAAATAAAAAATATTCGTAGAGTTTGCAATTATTTTGACAAGTAACTTTAGTTATAAAAGTCACCAGTACGAGTATAAAGTAAGTAAACTAATGTAAACAGATATAATGAAATCTTTAGTTTTGGTATTAAATAAATAATTTTTATGCATATATTCGTAACTATAAATATAATTGCATTATATAATAACACAATATATATTTCTGTGTGGTATTAAAGTAATTGAACATTAATTTGTTATTACAAAAAATAGAAATATGAATGTAGTAATAATTTGCGCTAATGACGTTTGATCCATTTTGTATCCTAATAATATGACAATCGACTTTTTATTTTATCGTAAGAAAAATGTAGGAAATTATATTAATTACGTACAATAATTAATAATAATGTAAACTGCTATAATCATTATAGCATACGTATACAAAAATTTACTTTTAATTATTTAATTATCTTCTATATATAATCCTTACATAATAAAGACTTGTATTTCTATTACAGACTAAACTATTGACACGTATATGTAGTATGTCGCGTGTACTTCAACTCACCAATTTGTTGTAGTCTCCTTCCATTGTCGGAGCTTTCTTCCCCACCACCTGTCCCCGTTTCTGTCCGGAGAGATAAGGATTTCCACTAGCGGATTCGGAGTACATCTGATCGTACAAGAGCAATACCATCGAGCATTAATAAATAGAGATTTTCAATAGAAAAAGACAATTAGCTATACTAAGATTAGTTTGCCAAATATATTCACCAAACAATTAAAATCAAGAACATAATATTATTTGTATACTTTAGCTTTAAAATTGATTGATTACTTTGTGGTACATATATTTATACAGTACATAGAAAACCATTAAGAATATGTATCATAATGTACATAATCATATTATATAATTTTATTAGTAAAACAAATGTTAGTGTATTTACAATTATATTTATATATTTACCCTTTCAATTATATGCACTTAAATTTGAATTTGAAATTTCATTTTGATGTATATAATTTAACCATATAATATATGTAATACCAATTAACTCCGAAGTGAAGGAAAATGTTGAAATATTTAATGATATTTATAAATTAAATTTTTAATGCTTCGATGATTTATTATTTCATGGAGCCAGAGTAGATGAGTTGTGTAAGTTGAAATTCGCTTAAAATAATACTTTACACTGAATGACTAAAGCTGATATTCTTCATAATTTTCCTGCAATTTGATTGGTTCTTACCGAGTTATGGTGACGTTCAGATTGGGAACGCGACGGTGCGGGACAGTGTTTCATGTGTTCCTCATCGCATGAGCACTCGCCTGAGCGCATCTTGTCCCAGATGTACTGCCGGTTGAACTCCTTTGTGTCGGGGATATCGAAGTCACAGGGTCCAGGTGCGTCCTCGGGGTTCATGCCCACGGGACAGGGGTTGGGGGGAGAGCAGTATGCGGGAAGTTTGTCGGTCTTCACCTCGGGCTTGATGACTGGGCCTTCTTCACTGGTGAGCCACTGTTGGCCCTCACCAGCTCCCCCGGATACGCGATGCTCACCCCAGAGGGGGTTCTGAGGTGGGTTCTCTGAGTTTCTGGCGCGAACATCGTCAATGGATCGAACGAGATCCTGTTAGTTCATTGAATTAGTTCATTGAAAGAGGAAGGGAGGTAAAAAGCAGCGAAATAGAAAATGTTTAAAAGATTAGCTGGCGATTAAAGATATTTCAAATTCGTGATGTGTGTTATAATTTATAGAAATATATTAAGTTTAACGATACCAATTTGGCGCATTCATTTGTGTACCCAAAGATTGTTATTTAGCAAAAAATTTTAGTTGAATTTGATTAAAATTTACATTATGCTATGTTGTATATTGTATCTAAAAATCCTTTCTTCATATAAATATGGCTTAAATATATCAGATATCTAAAACTCATTAAACTTATAATATTTGGATATTTTAACAGGCCTAAAATAGCATATGCAGAAAAAGGGGACATTATATACTATCGTAGAAATATATTTCTAATATTATGAAATAACAAGACTTCCGATAACAATGAAAAAAATTAATTATTCATATCCTTATAATTTATATGTATATACATGTATATATTATTAGTTAAACTATGTATTTAGCAATGTCAAGTTTTTTCTCCTTAAAACTAATAAGTACATAATATTTTAAGTTTTTATACTTATTTTATTGAAAATATATTAAATAACTATTTAAAGAAACAAAAATTCTTCTAACATGCACTAAAATACACAGTTAATATTTTATAATAAAACAGATGTAGAATATTTTTTCTCTACTACAGCTATATGTTTTTGTATAAAGAATAAATACGAAAAGTAAAAACTTCCATAGCATCATGGAATCACCAGATTTTAGTAAATTTACTAACTGCATCTATCTCAACTATCTGTATCTTTAACTGAATGTGACCGTTTGAGCACTCACCGACCAGACGTCCATGGGAACATAGCCATCCTCTTCAGGCCCGTTTGAGGCCACTGGGTACCGAGAATAGATGTTCTCCAAATTGCCTCGGATGTCGGGGTTGGTAAGGAAGTTTTCGTGGAGAACCTGGTTCCTTTTATGAAGATGGTTAATGTAGAAATCATAGTTGGAGGCAAGGGTGACCAGTGGCATCAGAGTGCAGGCCAGAAGAAGAATGAGCTAAAAGAAATGGGAGAGGTCACCATGACAACAATAATATATTGATATTGTTTACTTAAATTGGGATATAAATATCCAGTTATTTGACAATTCACATTTTATTAAAATTTTAATATAATCTTATCAAAATCTTACTAAGAACATAAACAATTCAAAAATTATTAACAGCTAAAAGAAAATGTAAGATCCTACAAAGAATTCAAAGAAATTTTAAGACGTAAAATTTATAAAAAAGAATGAGATCTCACTAAAAAATACAAAAATTGGAATAATAATAAGATGTATTACTAAGATAATATAGAATATAAAGGAAATTGAATTATAACATTTATTTTGCCTTACTTTGAAAACCATTATTTGAAGTAATGAAAAATGTCCAGCTTTTATTTTCTGAGCAGATAAATATTGACTACATAAAATATGTAGAAAAACTCTTTTATACATATTCAAAGTATACATTTTTAATTACTGTTGTTTAAATATATTTAATATAAACTGTAAACTATACTTCAAAGGTGCATTTACTTTATAAAAATAAGATTACCTCCACTAATATGTTTTCAAATAAGTTACCTTTACCATGATCGCATTACACAGACAAAATCTTAGTTTTATAATGTGGAATCAAAAAATCAAAATGCGAATCATATAATTCAATTAATTTACACAATTCTATATCATTGTACTTGAGAGATTTCCTTAGAGGTGATATCTTTATAAAAAATGTAGCAAAAAAATGTATACTTTATGTTTTATTATTCATATAATTATTACATCTAAACAGGATACGAGCGACTTTTAAATAAGACCACTAAAAACATGTTTTATTCTCAAAGTAAATAAAAACAATACATTCATATTGTCCAAATATTCATTATATATGTAATTATGTAATGTATCCTAGATAATGTAAGTATATACATATATTTTATTTTATTACAAACCATAAATACGAAAAATTATACAAAAATTGTAAACCATAAACAAAAATTGTAATTGCTAACACCTTTCATATCTGTCTATAACAAACCATTCATTGTAACCAATTCCCATACTAGGATAATACATTGAATACATAATGATAGAAAATAATAATACAATGCTCAAAATACCTGAAGCGCCATTTTGAATAGAATATTCTCGTAAAGGTTGTCAGATGAGACTAGCGATTCGATCCAAGCAGATTTCTACTTTATATCGCTTTAGTAGGAGAATACGGAGGGGACAATCTCCAAGTTACGATTTGCTCGCTGAAAGGACAGCTCGGGAAATCGATAATGGGGAAGAAAAGAGTGTAGGAGTGGAAAAGAAGGGAAAGGAGAGGGAAAATAATGATACGGAGCAGAAATAGAGGCAGTGAGCTGTCTGGTTGCTATGGGTACGACTCAGCATCTACTCCCTTCTCTTCTGTTAGATGGTATCTCCTATGTAGACATTGTAGGACACGTAGATATAAAAATAGAGTTGGTGGTTTGATTTACGTCACAGATCTCAACCAACAAATGGAGCTTTATATATTATTAAACATGTCGATATTGATGATTGGAGCATTGTGGTCATAAATTCTATTGTATATTTGTGCTAGAAGCAAGGATATTATAATATTGTCTTTCATGTAGGCCACTAAATTAATCTACAATGATATCGCTAGACTTACAGTAACATTGATATTAATCATGGTACTATAATGTTGAATTGAATGTTAAGTATAGTCTATATATATATGTAGCACAATTATTCAAAGAAAATATTTAAACAGACAAAAATAAGTATTTTTTTGCAATTTACAAAAGGCCATGAGAATTTCATTGACATGTCTGTACATATGCAATAACTGTACTCATACACAAAGCTATTATAGAATATAGAACTTTATCTATTGTTATAGAAAACAATTGAATACAAATTTAATTTATTACTTTAATTGAAAAATATTTTACACTGCTAAGTTATACTAGGACCATATTGGAACGTAGTAATTGCTGCTGTACCTATACCTATTGCAAGACAATAGAAGACAGTATTTTTTTAATAATTTAATAAATAGTTTTCTTTTGAATATTTTATAAATGTGCATTGGTTATAAAGTGTTATTCAGTCGAAAGGAGATAGCATTAATATTGCTCTTTTTATATATATATAAATTGGTTTATGAAATATTAATATTGATTAGTATATGAAACTTTACAAATATAGTATATATGTACATAAATGTCTACACATACATTAATAAAAAATAGATTAACATGTAACTGATAACGATTTTAAAAATTAACTTTAAGTCATACACCGTAATTGAATTTTACATTTTCACTGCCCTGCCCTGACTTCATATATGATTTTATAAACAAATGCTAAAGATTAAAATAATTTCTCAATATCTCGAGGTTAAACTTTATAAATGTAACAAATAAGTTTACTTATTTTAAACACGGAAAGGTTCATCAAATCAAACTGAAAACGAGGACAACGTAAATTGAAAATCTTATAAAACATATGTATGTAAATCTATGTATGACGGCAGACTTCCAACTTACCTAAAAACTGCAAGTCTAAACTTTAAATTGGGTCGTAGGCAAATAATTAAAAGAAGACTTTAATGAAAATCTATTTATTCGATTTTAACGAACCCTTTTTATCCTCACCTGAGAACTTTCAAATTACAAAACTGAATTTAGTTTATGAATTATATTTTCTTAAAAATTTATCTTGCAAGTGTACATTTGTGGCAATGTATAATAATATTGTCATTTATTATTTTATCCATAGGTATATTTATTGCAGTAATATATTTTAACTAATAAAGTAAAAACTTCCATAGCATCATGGAATCACCAGATTTTAGTAAATTTACTAACTGCATCTATCTCAACTAGCTGTATCTTTAACTGAATGTGACCGTTTGAGCACTCACCGACCATAAATAAGAGAATACCATACTTATATAGTCTGATAAATTACTAAATGTTATTATTTGTAAATATAATATCTATCTAGGTTACCCCTCTGAATTCTTTGACTCATAATATTTGAGCGGTGCATGATACGTATATATACGTACATTACTTAGTGCTGAAATGGTAAAGTATATATTGAAAAGGAGAGTGGTAAGCAAGTGGTTTAGACTCTTGCAAAACTCGAGGGTAGCAAGTTCGAACCACGATAACTGGCTTTAGCAAACTGACTGCGCTGCAGAATTGATTGATTAGTATTAGTAAAAAAATTTTGCATACCCGGGTCTAAAAGGTGACTAATTAATTAAGATATATATATATATATCGACAAAGTGTGTACAACGCAATTTACGTTAAAAAAATTAGTACGAAAGGCCACACATCGCACAAATATAATTTGTATTGTATAATACTAAATTAATTTGAAGAGGAAATCACAGACCTATTTATAGAAATGACAGCACACTAATTCTACAAAATAAGGAAGAATATTAAATTAAGTGAAATTAACTAAATATTAAAAAAAATCTCATCATATACAATTTCTAAATAAAATTATAAGCACAGGATTCATAAATTTAAAAATGCACTATTGTCATTATATGTATAAATAGAAATTATGAACACATGGGAACCGAAAAAAATGTCTGACTATTTCCAATTTCTATCTATATAATGACAATACAACTTTTTTGAATTTATGCAACCTGCGGCTTTTTTTAATAAAAAACGAAAAGATAACTTTAAATGCAATTTGTTTACTAAATTTTATATTCATGTAATTCAAGTAAAATTTGTTATTAAGGTTTGAAAATGAGCAGATTTATATATATGTATACTTAATAAATACTGAATATTATTGAACTTTTTCCCTTCTATATAGACAAGTCAATCAATAAAATATTTAAAAGAGTTCATAAAGTTTACGACCAAATTAGCTTACACAAGCTTAACTGTAAAGTAAACCACCAACTAAAGTAATTTGTACAAAAAGAACATTGTTTTAAATAAAATAAAATGTGTAATGACTGATTTTGTTCAAATAAACGTATTTTGTACAAATGAATAGACGATGACGTATAACGTTGATCGATAAATAATAGCAATAATCAGGGTGGTAAAAATTACTGATTGTTTGTAGAAATTATTACAACAATTTATTACCTACAAGTATAATAATCATTGTAATCATTACAGCACTATTGCTTTAATATGTTCGTGTACAAAATCTGATGTAGCATACAAATAATATACGCAAACATTAAAGATTAAAAAACAATCATGTTACAAATTAGTGTAATACGTAGTCTTAATACATGAGGTATATGGGTACCTATAATATTATATAACAAGATACATAACTATACGTAAATTTACAGATTAATAAATAAAAAAGGCATAACCAAAAACAGAATTATGGCGATTTTGCAAAAGGGATAGATGGTTTTTGCTTTTTGTGTGAAATTTCTGCAAATGTTGTAAATATTTTGAGTTGTATGAATCATAATTTTGCTTTGTATGTTCTCTACTAGATCGATATGCAAGTTGTGTTCATACCATAGATATTGTACTATACATTAAAAATCTATAATATTAATCCTATGGTTCATACGCATTATAATATGTTTACGCAAACTTAACAATATGAGAAGAAAGTAACCAATCACAATTCTCTATTTGTAGAAAGTGTCTGAGATACGATAAAAAAAGTAAGATGTAGTTATTGACTTGACAGAGATAAGTGATAGGGAAAATGCTTGAAATCTATATATATATCGATTATTCATCCGACATTGTTGTATGACTCATGCGTAAGAATAAAAATAACTTTTGTCAAACAAGTTGCAATTATCTCAGACGCAAAACAAAAACCAATCTATAGTGATTGCCAATAGTGCAAAGTGTACAACATTGGAGTCAAAAAAAGAATTTATTGTTCCCTATTGCCATGACGAAAACCATACAAAGCAACCAGAACAGTAAGCATGTTATTATTGAATAAAAAGATAGACAGTATAGCTATGCAGTCAAGAACAAAATATGAATGTGCTTTTAAAGTAGGTATGTATATTATTCGTATGAATATTGCAATGACATTTTTCTGGAAAATGAACAAGGATTCTTTTCAGGAAAACATGGACAACCAAAAACTCTTTGGCATGCTGGAATATGGTGCCTATATAGTGTAGGTATATAATATCAAATTACAGTATGTAATGCATATAGATAATAAAAATAAATGTTATTTAATAGAATGTTTATGGTTGTGTGTAGCTGAATTCATGATTTCTAACATACAAGTATTACATATTAGATCATGATTTGTGACGCTCTTTTCTATTAAAATAAGAAAGGTATAAAATTAACCATAGTAAACAACATTAATGTACTATATTTACAATAACAGAAATAATGAAATAACGTACTGATTTAAATTACATAGAATTTTTAAATAGAAAAAATGACGCAATGATTACGTAATAAACACTATTTTTAATATACATAGTTTGTATAGGCCCTTTTAATCCATGATAGATAGAAATCAATAACCATACGAATAATTATAAATCGTAGTTCTTTTTCACATGGCCATAAACTTGCATGTTGAAAAACAAAAATATACAATCATGTGAGCTGATGTCAAGAGCTTATCATTTGATAATCGTTGGTATGGAATCCTATTAGTATACATGCTGTTCAAGGAAAAAGTGATAACAATAAGTATAGTACGAAAACAATTGTGCGTGACGTGTGCAACTTAAGTTGTTATATTATATAAATTGTTAAATAGTAAAAATGAAATCTCAAAAGTCGTTAACATTGGAAACTAAAATATATCAATCTGTCAACGTATATAATAATAAGAATTTTAAAAATGTTGTAGTCCTAAAATAAACTTAAATAATAACTTTTAGGGTACCTAGATTGTGTACCTATAATAAGGATCCTTAAAATGCCATTAAAATATACTTACGGCAAGAAAATATTACAACATTAGAAGCAAGGCCTCCAATTAGTGACTTCATGAAATACTACATTAGGTATGGCGAAAACGAATTGTCAAATATACGACTAGAACTGTTTCAAGATTACATTCGCAATTGAGTATAATTTTTAACTTGTACAAATTTATCAGATAGAAAGGCGTCAGTATAGAAGTATGGAATAATTAGAAATAATACATTTTCAAAATCATAAAATTTTGATTAAAATTTTGAATCTCCTATGGATTGTTGAGTAATAATCAATGAGTCGATTGATTGGTAGGATATATGAACAAAATTTTAAGATTAATTATCGTCATTAAGGCAAACTTTAAATATTGAATTCGTTTTAATCGATAATGCCAGTAAGTATAACTAGACTTGGACAATAAAACAATACATGAAGAGCCCTTTCTACACAATATATAGAGAAATGTAACAACAGTTCACTGAGTAAGCTTATTAGCCAATAAATTGTAGTATATACGCCGAAGAAGCACTGAACAATACCGAATCGATAAATTTATGCGCGTTGCTGATTTGTTATACGAAATTGACGTTCTGTAGTTTGATTGGTTGATTCTTTTATACAGTTGCCTCCCTTGGGATGTTATCCATAGAGGGACTCTCGTAGACAACAGCATTTCGCTGAGCTTCCCATCTTGCGATGAGCCGGACAGGAACACAAAGCAGACTTGATAGGACGAGAGAGGCACCACCCAGGTAGAAGGTGTAGTCGTAGTTGTTCAGTGCGTCGTAGAATGAAGCTGATTGGAGGAAAGTAAAAACAGGAAATAAACAGAGCGCGTGCTAGTCAAAGTGCACTTTCAGTTTTTGGCAAACAAGGATTTTAGAATAAATTTATAGCAAATATAGGAATTTGAAATGTATAAACCGTATTTTTAACCTTTATATCTCTCAGACTACTAAAGCTGGAAACCAAATTTGGTTCACAGATAGAATTTTGATGGCAGATAAAAATATTTTAGAACTCAAACTATTTGAAATGTTGGCTCAGACAAAGTATACTGTTTTACCTAAGTAAAATGACAAGACAAAGTTAATAAGCGAGTTGTACACTATTTTTAAATATAGAAAATAAATCTGCTTAAAATTATTGTGCGTTTAAAAAAGAATTTAATGGTTTTTCTAAATATTATGCAATATAAATTCAAATAGAATTCCCAAATCAAAAGAATTAAAGTTACATCTTTTACATTAGTTTTAAGTGGAACATTTAACAAGTTAAAAACGCCCTTCTCTTCTGGCACATTTAACGCGTAGAATATACAGTATTCTGTCCATTGTTGATTTTTAAAGTTTTGAATAAAAAGTGATAATCCAAGAAGTTATGGCTTTTGCTGTTTACAGTTTAGATTTATCATTATAAAAATAATGGAATTAATATTTACAACGTAAACTCTTACAGCTTACAAGTTAACGTTTAAATAAGAAAAAGAAAAAAGAAATAAACCGAGAATTGGTGGACCAATGACGATCGCGATTCCTTGAAAGAGGAGAAGAAAACCGAACGCGTTTGACAGTCGATCGAGTCCAATCAATTCTACCACCAAAATTGAGCGTAGAGAGATGAAAGCAGCTGAAAAAGTAAAATAGGAGAAATCACTGTGAAATGTTATATAATGCATGTGTTCAAAAAACCCATTTTGTTGTAAAACTTCTATGCTAATTTAAAGGAATGCCATTATCTAATATACCTAAGTTACTAATACATATTACTGTAATGTTAAATGACAATATTTGATTTTCTAGAGCTTGCGTTTAAATATATTTTTTTATAACAAGTAGATAATTCTGCTCTATAGCATGTCCATTTATGAAGCTTACCAATAAAAATGCCGAATACACTAGCGTAGAGCGAGAGCATTGCATACGTTGTACAAAAGGGAAGAAGGATAGTTGCTACTCCAGCGATCAACAGGGAGATATTGTTTATCCACAGGCAGTCTGCCCATGGCCGATCTGAGAGTAATCCTGCGCAAATAACAGTAGATAAGTTGTACTACTCGCAAAACAAAAAAGTAGTATAATACAGATATCAGAAAAATTATTCAAGAATATATTTAAAATTTTCTATACGGGATTATTTATTAGATTAAAATAAGAAATCGCTAGTTTCTGTAGATACCTGCAAGTATTCGGCCAAGAGTGTTAAAGGATCCAAGAATGGACATTAGATAGGAAGAGAGATTACGGGAGAAGCCGAGATGCTGCGAGCTATCCTTTAGGAATTGGAACGGGACGATGAAACCTGAGTGGTAAATGAACAATATTATTGATTATATTTGCAGCCAAAATTATAGTCCTAAGAGATATCTTAAGTAAGTACGAATTTAATTTTAATTTGAATTTTATAATATAGTTAATTCATATATTTGAATTTTTAATCTCGTTAGTAAATGTGTAGAGTAGAACAGTATAAGAGTAGGTTATATGCCATCAAGATTTACCTTTACAGGTATATAACTTTTGTTTATTAGTTTATACTATTATCATACTTCTAAAATTTATGTTGTTACTATAATCATGTTACTTTCCTATTTATGAATTTATTGTACCTATACTTTCATACAGGAAATAAAGCCTTATTATTATAATTATTATTATGTGTAAAATATCTAAATTTGATCGTTTTGGTTTGTAATACTTATTAGCAGAATAGGAAGTAATATTGAATAATAATAAAGTAACGTTATTTTTGTCAATTCAAGTAGCTCAATCCAAAAATAATAATTTTCACATATAATCTACATTACTACTAACAATAATACACCCCACACATTTATAGGGATATATTATTTTAAAGTTGACGATTGATAGAAACAATAAATAACTTTTTTGAGTTTATTAAAATAATGTTTTTTAACATTTTCCTTGATCCTAAAACTTAACAGGAACTATAATGAAATATTTGAGATTTAATTTCAGAAAAAACGGCCACGACTGTTAATAATTCATGATTCATTAAGACAAAATGTGACCTTCATACCGGCATAAGCGTCGTTTTGCGAAGTTTCAGATTTATGTAAGGACCCCGGTGGTAACTACTGGTCAGTTTTATGACCGCAGTTAATATTTATAATACAATATTTATCAACTGATACTTAATTGCTACAACCATCAGGACACGTTGTGTGAAATAATAAATGTTCGTTTTGCCAAAATGACAAAAATAAGCAGCGATGAATTAATCCGGCTATACTTACACAGTTAGGCTTATGCACAATATGATTAGTTAAGTGGTGTCATAGATCAGGGTAAACTATGACCCTTGGGGATCATGTGCCTGGACTTCCATACTAAGAATTGGTATTAACTAAACGAACCGGGGTACAACCGGATGCGACCTTCTTAAAGGGTACACACATGTGAGAGTTTTCAAGGAAACCTTCTTAATATCTTAAGACTCATGTCAATTTGCGCTTAGATAGACGAGTTTTAATTAAACTGCAAAAGTACTGTAAACAGGCATACACGGCATATACGGAGATATGATTAACACAAAAGTATGTAGTAAAGATGAAAAATAAATAAAATAACATAGGGGCATAAGCAATAATAATCGAAGTTTTGAATCATTGATTCTTAACACATGACAAGTGGTTGAACATTTTTATGAATCTCTATGAAAGTTTGAAGTTACACAGAATTTTTATGTTTTTTCTATGAGCCCTAGAAAGATTTTAGAGAAAAGATAATTATAAAAAATCATGATTAGGGTTAGGTTGACTTTGGCTGAAAACACCTTAGTTAAAGGATTTATAAGAGATTTCATGCAGCAAACAGTGAAGAAACTTGAACAGTATATACAAAGAGTACATTGATGATTTGAAAGATTCTGTTATTATTTCTTAGTTGGTTATGCATCAAACATTTCATTTGTTTGATAAATTTGCGTAAGTTGCAAACTTATTTCATTAATTAAATAACATCCATTAAACCACAATTTAGTATGTGAGAAATATAACAAGTCGCCGCTTATTTCACTTCTTAAAAAAAGGGAATAGTTTAATATACTGCAAATTAGAGATAGACATTTACCGAAGGCCAGGAATACTTACACCCAACGCGTCAATTACTATGCAATTGTTTTGTTTTCGTAGATAAAGTCGGTATAACATCATGCTTGGCCAAGCAAAGTAGGTAATATCGATTTTCATCGCACGTGAAGTAAAACATGTTAAATATTGTTTTGATACGACCTCGTCGAACGCGTTCAATGCAGGTATACTTTAAGAATACAGCTTAAATATGAACTGAAAAGAGTTGATATTATACAGATTTTTGCTAACTTCTACAAGAGAATGAATTAATATTACTCACAGAATTTTCATATTTAAAAACAGTAATTACTTTTTAACTCCGCAATATGTAGTTACAGCTATTTTTTGCATATGAATTTTTACGCTTCAATTGATAGTCCACATAGTCTATTTGTATTAAATATTATTGTATCGATGAAATTATAAAGAACTCATTGTAAGTCATTTATTCCTAAAATAATACTTGTTCTTTGAATAGAGCGATAACAAAGGCTATATAAATATATTTATATACAAATATATATAGATAATAATTTAATATGCATACATTTTAAGAGAAAGAATTGAAATAAAATAGACAATTTACAAACAATACTAACATAGGTATAGAACATATTTTCTATTTCATAACGTATACAAAATCTATTAATTGTATTGAATGCTTAAATTGAAATAAAATAGTTATGTTGTTTATTTTTTGGTTTGTGGAAATGTCTTTAAAGTTTTCAGTAAAGCATTGTCAAAAAATCAATTATATGAGTATTATAAAATGTGCTTTTAAGAAAGGGAGAAATGTACAGGAAACATATATTTAAAAACTTGAATGAAATTAATTCAAAAAGAAATTATTATACAACGAAAATAGGTTTAGTTAAATAACAATTGCCCAGTATCCAACCAATTAATAATATAAATATTGGAATAATCCATTTAAATAATAAATTAAAAAACAAAAAAACCCCTAAAAATCTATTTAATTCTAGAAACTATTACGATAAAATATTAGACAATCTTTCAAAGGTGTAGCTATAGCTATCAATTGGAAATCACCCAAAAAGTCTTTGTGAAATTTCCAGTAAAATATAGCTTCGATGTGACTCATAGATTGAGCACAATAATAGTGATGGAAATTAATAGTATGTATGTAGGTACACACAAATAGGTGCTGACTATTTGCAACTATTAGCTTGCGACTACCGAAAACAGTTAGTTTTAGTTCCGTTGGTGGAACCTCTATTTTAATTCTTTTGGAACGTTACTAACCTTTATTATGACGTAGTAATTTTATTGAAATTAAAAATAAATACAAATAATTATTATAATTATTGTTGCTATTATAATGTTTTATTTTTTGTTAAAGCCTCGTTGATTATATTTTTACTGATTGATTTCTGACGGAATATATCAATTTATGTTATGATGTTAGATGCGTTAACTTATAAAGCCTATTCGGAAAACATGAATATTCTATGTAAACAGAAAAAAATTGATAATTATATCATTATGTATAAAGTTCTAACAAAACAACTACAAATGAGACTTGTATATGTGCAGACTTTAGCCGTGTTTTAGTGTTGCAAGTCCCATCCACTTATTCAACTACAACGCAGTTTGTCGTAATATCAAGCCCCGATTATGTAGCTATAACGGCGTATACAGACGAAAAAAATCATACTTTTATTTGGGCTACAAATTTGCCAGTTGCAACACTAATTTCACAGAAACTTAACGTGATAACAACCAACATAACGGTAGACTGCCCCCTTTTATATCCATCAACTATAACTCCTACGATTATCCACAAAAAAGTACACGTAACTTGTACATATAGAAATGCATTTTGGGACAAATTGCTAAACAGATGGGGGCAAGTAATAAAAAATAGGGTTTAAAATAGAACACCATGGGCAGAAATAACCACAGAAAAGCTGACGATCAGATGTGGAACGAAATATAGAACAGACATTTTGCAGATGATGCTAGTTCAAAGAAAACACTCGTAATATAATGCCATATAGAGTTTATTTCCTGGTTGGTTATTATTACTTTCAAGATATTTTGAAAATATCAGATACACTTTATCAAAAACTATTTGAATTGATTAATCTGATGTGAATTTTTTTAGACATTTATCTGGTTACAATGCAAGTTATTCGAATTCATTTTCTCAAGAATAATAAATGTATAATAATAATAAAAAAATGATTTATTTAAAAGCTTAGTTGTAATTAAACTTAATTAGTATTACTATATTATAATGTAGTTTAAAAATTCAAAATATCATATTCTGAAAATAAAAATATTGATTTTTAGGTGAATAGTTATTTAAAGTATTGTGTAAGGTTCTATATGTTTAAATTAAATTAAATTGAACTAACTACGATAAAGTTAAAATATTCGAAATGTTCATACACTATATACTATATTTATATATATATTATATATATGTATATTATAATATTTCTTGACAGAGAATGACAGCATAAAAATAATACAATTTAACATATTTAAATTATTCAAGATAGGATAATCTTTATTATACATCAATGTACATGTATGTACATCAAATATTTCATGTTAATATTGAGAGCATAATGATATAATAAAAAACATTACTTAAACTACCGATATCTTAAATATGGGATTATTTAAAACGTACAATACCATTTTTTAAATAAATAAAAAATATATATCTAAAACGGCTATATATCGAGAACTAATTAACCGATGACCTTGCAACTTTAAATATAATCAAAGACCATCATAGACTATTGGTATGTTTTGCCATTGTGCAATATCTTCCTTAGCATTCAAATTTAAACTCAAAACTGGCAATATTTTAAATTTCTGTCGTAGGAACAATCTTTTATTCAGCTCTGAGGTAGAGAGGCGGAGTTCCGTGCTTACCAATCATACTGAATACCGATGAGATGACAAGCATGATAAAAGTTGGACTTTTGAGGATGCTAATATCAAGCATCTGAGAGATGGCGTTCCTGATGGGACTGTCACCCCCACCCAAATCCCCAGCAGTCTCCGGGAAGCTGTGCATGGACCGCACACCCGACTTGTCTGGTGGATTAATGTGCTGCGTAAGAGAAAAGAAAGTATAAATATATGTAAGAAGTATGTTGTATCCTTTCAAAAATACATGCGATTAAAACAAACTTTGGCTAACTAATATCATTGTGTATTAATAGTTATATGTGATTGGTTGAAACATTATAAAGGAATCTAATTGGTTGGCGAGAAGGTGGGTCGAAGTCACGAGGTGGATTCGATGTTATTCTGATTATACTACTTTTATAAATATAAGTTTATATATCTACATGGTGATGCATAATAAGTACAGTTGAACATGAATAAAACTAATATTATTGCTGAAATAAATGGATCGAATACATTTTAGATTGAAAGTAAGCTCATTACAAAACAGTTAATACCTTTCTAAAAATGTTGCGGTTAGCATTACATTACATTCACTTATATCTGTAGAAATATTTCTGCAGTATCCAATGTAAATTTTATAATCAAACTATCATAAGACACAAAATAATGTATTGTAATTTATAAATATTCCCAGTTTATAATACCTTACTGTCCTTCGGTATATTTTTTCATTGTAATATTTTATTAAAAAATATAACATAACAGAAACAATTTAAGCACTTAATGTATATTTCTAGACAGCGTGAATGATCGGGGATGCAAATCTGAAATAGGTCATTCAAATTCGACATTGGTATTTCAAGTCTGCAAACGTACTATTAGTATGCGGCAAATATGCATTTAGAGAATTCAAATTGGATATCGGTAGTTCAATTTTGTGAAATATTGTTGTTGTTATTGCTGGTATGGATGCCGATCAACTGATTCATTATTTCCTGACTTATAAATTATGTATAAAGATAATGTGTATTAAAGTAAAGAAATTAAAAGTAAGTCGGCAGATACTTAGATAAGTAGGCAGGTAATTAAGTAGTTGTATCGAGAATGAAGTTTTGCATTTAATTAATTGAGGAGATTGATTAATTAAATTACAACATTAAGATTAATAAGATAAGCTGCTTTTAAGAATGGTTAAAAATGTACAAATCTCGATTAATCAATTGAAGTTTACTGATTATATGTATAGAGCAAATTATGGTAAAATAATATATTCTTTAAATTAATTGTAATTCTGTTTAAAATAGCTTTAGTTATAGGTGTTATAAATTTAATGTTTACTATATTTACTTACCATTCACAGTTTAAATTCAAATTAATTGTATTATATTTATATATATATAAAAGTATTAAGTATTGTTTGCCTATTATAAAAAGGTCTATTTAATAAAAGTTAGTAATGTTTATTTTATTGAATACATAAAAAATGTACTCGTTTATATAGTACTTTTTAATCTATAAAATCTAGATATTTAATTAAACTTTATTTATATGTATACTAAAATATAAATACTAATGTTTTAAACTATGCAGAAATTAATATAATAAAAAACAGTACAATAATTTATTATTAATTTAAACAAAAGCCAACATTGAATAATTCTTATTCTATAGAATGAATATAGCAGCTCGAATACACTAGTATTTATGTTTCATTCACCTATTTGACTTGTTTTTAATTTCTTACATACATATATTAAACACTTTTTTATCGTTCATATGTTTGGAATTAAACAGCCAGCAGAATTCATTACAGTAGATATTATAGCGACAATAATATTTGACTAACTTGAATTAACTATGTCCAATTTAAATAAGATTAAACAAATTTTAATTCCCAAAATTGGTATTCGCAGCCCACTAATGTTTGTGAACTAGAAATACTAATGTTAAACTTAAAGTACCTAAATTTCCAATATGCTTATTGAAATTTGTCAGATTTGAATGACCTGTTTCAGATATGCCTACGAATCATTCAAATTTAAATGGAAAAACCTCTATCTATGTTCCATTAAAAGATCTTTATTATAACTACATCTTAGAAAACAATTCGTAACCATAAACGTCAGTAAAGTCGATGTCGTCATGTAATAGCAGTTGATTACAAATGTAATACTTACTGTATCTAGATTTTATAAACAATGTAAATATTCAGTACGTAAAAATTGTAGTTAATAGTAGAACATAAAGATTGTATATAAGAAATATAAATTTTCCTTAAAGAATTCCGTATAGAAATCCTTGTATCGATATATGTATGAGTTAAGTAAGCTATAAAAGGCAATATATACGTTCAACTGGTAATGCTAATAACTTAGCTGGAATCAATAAGTTAAGATCTGTCAGTCGGCATTATTAGAACAATCATAAATTGGATTTTTGATATAAAAATTATTGGGGTAAAGTAAACACACATAGGTAGTTTATTTGAAAGAAAACAAGTAACATTTAGTGATTTTAATCAACAAGCATATTGATTAAAATATACGGACTTGGAGTAAATTCAGTTTTGTATTATAAAATACAATTAAATTCATAGAATACATATCACATCTATCAACGTTTTATGTTGTTTCGCGTGATTTTTACGAAAATATCACATAGCAGAATAAAAAATTAGATAAAATCAACATAAAAAACAACTGTAGAGAAGATCCAATTAAAAAAACCTGATGTCCATTAACCGGTATTAATTGATGTAAAAGATACTTATAAGCTTCATAAAGCAGATGGATATCAAAGCAGTATAGATATAATAGCAATAAATAATCAAAATGATAACCAAAGTATACAGCGACAATAAGTTATAGAACAAAAAATATATGCAAAGTAGAATCAATTTTATTGTTATCAAAGTCTTTATTTCATCGACAAAATTAAGCATGAAGTATTATATGTCTGAAAACATATTAAATTGATTGATTTGATATATTTTATTGGTAAAGAAATTGTAGATGTAGAATGTTGAAAGGGTTAATTCTATATTTCTATATATTCTATACATATACATATCATATAAGCAGTAAATTATTACTACATACTAGGTCAATACTTGTGACTTTTTATTAATTTAGAATTTTTTACAAGTTGAAACAAAACAAAATGATTTGTCGATTGCAAAATTTCACACTGAGAGTACTAAATTATAATAACACGGTAATCACTTATTGTAATAATAGTTTAACATGGCAAGGAATCAATATGGCAATTGTATTCAAAATATTCAAATGAAATTAAGAAAATAGGACATCTATCTCTTTACATGCAACTTAAACTATTAATGTAAATAAAATAAAAAATTTATTTACTCAATAGTGCGTGTAATATTAATAAAAATCAGATTATGAGCAATAATAAAACACATGGGCATCATTTATTCTACACAAAATAGATTTTACAAATGGCTTTTTAGTAAACTACATTCATAGTTAATGCGTAATATTGATTATACGGTAAACTATACTTACCATGATTAATGTTTTCAAAACTAAACAGTAAGCTTGATATTTGTAGAAACATTTTATACTAATGTTTTTTAAACTGACAATAAATTGTATACATATATATTTAGAAAACCCACCTTTTCTGATCTATTTCTCAATTTTTTAGTTATCTTCTCCTTTTCCAAAAAACGATCTCCTGTTGTGTCTTCACAACCGCGCATACAATATTTCTTCTTCTTTGTACTTATTTCACATTGAAATTAATAAACTTAATAATTCTTTTCTTAATGATAATTGTCCCCATCAATTTTTCAATATTTTGCTTTCCTCTTTTTAAAATATTTTTTTTCTGTTCATCCCATTCATGATACTAAATGTAGTGCTTCTTATTATGTCGTTCCTTTTGTAGATTCCTCATTCTATTCATTTTCTTAAAAAATTAAAAGACTTCTTCCTATTAATAACACTCTTCAATTTGCTTTTAAAACTTTTTAAGTTGGTCAATATTTTTCCTATAAGGACAAAACACCAGCTGATCTTCAATCCAAAATGATCTATAAATTATTTTGTGCGAATAACTTGCAAGTGACCTATATATAGGTCGAACTAATTACGTTACTTCGGAAAAAGAAAAGCCGAATATGTTAAATCACCCAGTCCTGTTAACAATCACATATCTTCCTGTAGCTATTGTAAAATCTCTTTTAATTTTAAATTTCTAGATCGTGCCCAAGATAATTTTGAACTGTTTATTAAAGAAGCATTATACGTCTAACATTTCAACCCTAATCTTAATATTTCTTTAAATAACAATGGTACTTCCTACTTTCTTCGTGTTTTTAACTATAAGTAATTGGTTTGCGGTCCTTCCCATCTATCTTTTTATTGTAATTAATTATCTTTTATCGGGTTCTTTGTTTTAGTTACATTCATTTATATCTATCGCTCACTTTTTGTATAATTTTTCCTGATGGTGAGCTTTGATGATTCGAAACATGTCGTTCGTCATAAATAAACGATCTTACTCTTTTAACGATGGCATTGCAATTTTGACAAGTTCACCAAAGTCCCAATACGTTTTGGGCTCTCCTCTTTTTAATTAACATTCGTTTTTAGAAACACCGACTATCTCTCTCTGATTTAAACAGTAAGTGCTGTGAAGAGAATAATTTAAGAAATTATTTTAACTAAATAGATAATAGTATAATCAGAATGCATAAAAACGAAACATCACATGACAGAGGAATGTTAAACTTCAAACCTCCATTTTTACTATCATTTCAAATGACGCTTCAACATTTTAGATTGATTTGATACATATATAGTAGAAATATAAACAGAATATCTGTTTTTTATAATACATACAATCGAGGAAGATAGCAATATAAATTTAGTCTTAGACATAAATAACAACTTACGGGGAAGACGATCGGAATTCTAAACTTTATTTAATAAGTAAGTCAAAACCATGGCAATACATCTACCATAACAAACTTGTTAGATGAAGTAGTTGGAAACACGGCAGGCATCCTTAACTACCAGAAGAACAAGAAATATAACCCATAAATAAGTGTACATGAACTATATAAATCGGTATCTGGGTGGTTTCTCAGCTGAAACGCTCACACTGCAATATTGTATCTAGAATTGTATAGAAAGAGGTTTGTTTTATAGATATCAAGCACTACAAGACTGACAAATAATATACACATACGACATAATAATATTCCTTGGGGATTAAAACATATCATTATAAACTGTGGGATATTCTTATAGTTTTCCCCTCAGGCTGCGTACAAATCGATATTATAAGAAACATAGACAAGTTTAGTTCCTAAAAAGAAAATGTAATATGTAAACCTATACCTAGACTATAAGGCGTTTACCGATAGCGGATTCGTGAAGTATTTTTTTCAAGAAATATATATATTTTCCGTGACACCGACGATATATATACATATTTAAGAGGAGATTATGTATCCAGCAATAATTGTATAATTAGTTCTATGACTAGTGCAAATGGATGAGTCATTGTGAAAACAACCTGGAATCATCTTCTATCCTAGCATTCGTAACTAATCTAGAGTATGTCGGGCGCAAAACTGCAGAGATGAACGAATTTGACAAACCCAATTTCATAAGTAGGTGGTATAAGGTCAGAGATTAGTAGTACATTATAACACGCATAGAAAGCAGTAAACTAGAATAATATTGATCTTCAGTTCGTCATAATAGTTTGCATATAAGAGAGAAATATTGTTCAAAACTTAAATTTTATATAGTCGACAACTGATATTGAAATTGACAAGTCTAACTTGATGACTTCATTGTATAAGTAGATTTATGAACCAATTTCTAAATGAAACAAAATCTCACCACCCCTGTAAGACTGGATATTACAATTAAGTCGAAGGACATTACATGATACTTCACACAGAATGTCCAGTGAAAATACACATGATACTAGTAAAAGGGTTTACTTCATTCAATTATAATAATAATAATATGTATATGAAATCAATATGTCAAGGGTTAAATGGGGACCCTACACCTATACAAGCACAAAACTACAAATGTCTATCTTTCAAGCAGACGCGCTATCTATAGTATATTTGATCTTCGTTGAGACTCTGTAAACTTACTTATATATGAACCTACTAGTAGACGTGCTACCTATTGATAGATAGGTTCATAGCGGTCTTATTATTGGTAGGTACTTATAAGACAATGTATATTGGTAAGGTCATTTAAACGAAATTATGGGTGCGCAAATCGTGAAATTAAAAAATGTATATAGATAGACCTGCAAGTTTAGAAGTTGCAATTCGGAAAAATGTAATCTCTTTAATGTTATCAAAACATACACATACTGATTAAGCTATTATTATAATTTCAGACATAATTTAAATATTTACCATATAGAAGAGATGCATGTAATTTAATAACAATATTGCCCACAATAAAAAAGTATCACTTATCATGAAAAAAAAGTCAAATGAATTTACCAATCCATTTAAAGAGGTCTGAAATAATTTCATTACACATTTAAATAAATTTCTTATTCAAAAAATATATATGGTGATTAAAACTGAACTACAAAATTTGATATACATAGATAGCAAGGTTTTTTGAAATATAGAATTAAATGTTTCACTACACCGCGCACCCGTGAATATAGAGTATAAGTATACGACACATTTATTTCCTAATTTAAACAAAAATATTATGAGCTGTGATTAATTAAATGTCAATCAATCAATACAAACACATATGAGATAACTATGAACCTAAATATGGTTCAGTCAACGAGATAGAGAGCTTTTAGGTGTTGTCTATCACAATTAATTGCTTTTATATCGCAAGAACTATAAATCAAGTTGATGAAGATTTTTGTTATCTACCGCACCTTCGATTTTAGAAAAGAAAAATGAAATAGCTTGGATATTTCGTAATCAAATTAGTTTCGAACTATACTGTAAAGTTCACAGCAAACATATTATATACAAGTGAAAAGGAAATGAAAGTAAAATATACTATGTACTTTGATTTTAGCAAACAAAATAGTTTTCGTTTAGAATGATACAGTGGATAAACTGATTATATAATAATAAACATGGAAAGTATTTTACTTCGTGTTATAAATAAACGATGCTTTGATGAACTATTCATACTTAATATTAGACTCAAACAATGGAGGGCTGATGAAATTGGAGAGGAAATTAAAAAAATGCTCTAACTATGTACACGAAATTATGAAAAAACGCCACAGATTAAAAAAAATCCCACAAAAATTAATAAGTTATAACCACAGGATTGTAAGTACATAGAGACGACAGAGCATTTCAGAATTCGCACATATCTTGTTCACGAAATAAGATGGGGCAATTCAGTATTTTAGGACAAAAATAAACATTCACAACACAACTCTAATAGGCCAGTTTGAATTTGATAATAGCCCAACATTACTGTTTATAGATTTCGAATGACAAAAATTTAGCCCATCAAATAATCACGTTTACTGGTATACCAAATATAAAAATACTTCCAATATAAGGTAAAAACAAGTGCTACTCCCTTTTTAGACAAAGTCATTTTTTTCGTGTATTCCGACTGATGGGTTAAAAATGCTAAATCATGAGCAGGACTTGTCGGTACTAAAGTACTCTGACTTTCTCTCAAACATTCTTATAGCAATTATTTTGGTGAGTTATACTTGAAGTCTACTCGCTTAGATTGATTATTCATTGCTGATACAGCTTGATGCCATCTTAATATCACACTAACACAATGTCTAGTTTAATGAAACTGTTCGTTAGTAGTTATATATGTAGTTCATACCTCCTGCAGATGGATCATGCTTCCGCTGTAGAAAACATCCTTCTTGTTCATCGGTCGCGCCAGTTCCTTCCTCAACTTATTCACAATCTCAGTCTTGGTGTCCTCGTCGATGTGGCTTCCTCGGTCGATTGCGGGCTTCAGTGAGACCACTGAGGAGTAGAAGCTGCTGCGACGACTCGCCATCTGACCAATCATAGCAAAGAGAGAATTATTGATTAACTACTATATAAAAGGATATACCGCTAATGCAAAAAACCTTAAAAAGTAGAGAAACTCAAATGAACAGCTTTGAAAATATAAATGATTTCCATTACGAAACGAATACAAGAATCTATTAAAATAAAGAATTATTGTTGTACTGTGCTTATGATAGTTTAAATGATTTCACTTCTAGCATGGTTGCCTATTAGTTGCCTTGGTTCGAGGCTTTGTACGATCTTTAATACAGGTGTCTTTTATATATAGAATACCGTAAATATCTATAAATCTGTAAATATGCAAATACATTTGATACTTAAATCAAAATATAAAAAGTTGTGCAAAAAATAATTGCTGAGGGAACGAAAATTACTCATATCATGGCTACGTTTGGTTCAACCATAAAATGTTTAATATACACAGATAAAGCCGTTACATTTCTCAGTATTATTCTGACAAAGTTATGTATGATGTTTCTTTTAACAATATTTCCAACATTTTTTCATAATTTCAATGTGACTTTAATCCTATTTTAAGGACATGCAACAGATAAAATAACCAAAAATATCCCAACGTTAAAATATCTAGGAGTTCAAAAACAAATGTAAATTTATCAAACATTATGACAACGTAACTCTGATATACATACACAATGCATTGCTTTTTAATATGTTTTATAAATAGTCACTTCCACCTCATTAGTTACTATAACAGTTGTGTTTAACAAAATCGATATTAAGAAAACCACGAATCAATTAATACGATTTAAGATTAAAATAAAAATTAAAAATAAATAAAAATGTATAAATTGAATAAACTGCTGAATACATCGAATCACATAGACAAATAAACAGGCAGATAGAAAACAACAGAAGACAGACGGACACACAGACAGCAACTCACATGCTGCGGGAAGATGGCCGACTGTTGGTCCGCAGGTTGCACGTACTCACGAACGAGACACGGCTGCGAGTGCTGCGTAGAGCTGGAGCGAGGTTTTGCCGAGTGGAGGGAGGTTCTGGACCGGAAATCCGGAGCACGACGCTCCTGTTTTTGGAGCACAGATTCCACTATCCGGTTTATCGTGTTCATGCTCACCATTGGACGCTCTGTGTAGTCCGTCGATACGGGCATAAGTATGTTGTTCTCCGTGATGAGCATGTCTGCAGGGTAGGGGGGGGGAGGGCAATTTTATGAATTATAGAAACATCCTACTTTTTATGTGCACTCTCAAGAATATGTGCAATTGATTGATATTGATCGACTAATATGATTAGGACTAGAAATAGCCCGTTAGAAGAAACGGATTATTTCACAAATAAGAAATAAGTTTAATATCACAATAAAGGTGGATATTTTCTTTGAGGAAAAAGTCATAGATAAGGATCATTGTTATTTAATACATTTTAATATGCTTTATTATATTGATAATGTATATAAGTAAGGAGAATTAAGGATGAATTTTTATAAGATTAAGCCTATTCATATGTAAAACCTTCCTTTCCCAAATGGTTTTCTGTAAATTATTTTCAATCAATACAATAAACCAGCATAATGATACACGTATTATTTCGTGAAATCAAAATTCTTAATTTGAATATTCTTGCTAAAGAATGGTAAATTACTAAGAAATTTTATTTATTACCCCATACATGTTTATACAATTCATAGAAAATAAATGTATTCAAATCATGTTTAGCCGAAAACTTTTATTATAAAGTTTTAAACAAACGCGTTGAACCAACCTTAGGACTATATTTAGATGAAAACAAATATTAAATTTAAATTTATAAAACAAAATATAATACATACAGTTAAATATCGAACTAAATTTATTTGTGATATAGTTTAATGATTATAATTTTTCTGTGTGTATGGGCTTTTAAGGAAAACATAAAATAATATATTGCAGATGTACAGTATATATGCATGGCACATACGACACACATAACTCATTTTTAAATAGAAACAATAAATAATTAAATAAATAAATAAATAAACAAAACGGGAAATATGTAACAAATAGTCAATATAATGAAAGCATCACATAGTTAACGGAAATTGCATTTACTCTATCCTTCAAAAGAGTTATTTATAGTAAATTATGATGTTAAAATTTTATAACACCATTAAGGTGTTAAAAAAGTTTGTATAAAGTTAACAATATCAAATATTAAGACATGTATTTTAATAAAAATTCCTATAATTTAAATTTGTTTAAGAAATTAAACAATCATAGAATAAAGTATATTATTGCAAATTTATATAGCAAAATTTATATGCAAAACACATTGTAAACACATATTATTAACATATATTAATTAAAATATAAATCACAATTTTAATTATTAAAATTATTTTAAAGGTCATATAAATTTTTAAAATCTGTTTTTTATATTTTCTGACTTAATATTAGTTTTTTCAAAACAAAGTACACTGCTTTTATAAACATTATTTAACAAACAGAAACGTATATCATTGTGTAAAGATCATGTGATATTAACCAAATAGATATAGATGACTATATAATATAAAACAAATATTAAGTATAGTAAATATGAAGCAAGAAAATGTTTTATTACATATGTAACGGAAATTATATATAATAATTTTATAATAGGTTTAAAAAATATATTAAAATATATTACTGATATTATTAGTAGGATTTTATAAAGTAAGCAATTGCCATTAATATTATAACAATAAAATAGACAATTTAAAGGATAATAAGTAACATATTTGCTCTTCAAATAATCACAATATAGAGAGAAGACTGAAATTTCGCTTGAGATATAAAGTTAAATCGACTATGAAAGAGCCTACCTAACAGAACTGCTGTAATACAGAGGTGATAATAGGATGTCATTATAGACATTTCTATATGAGAATTCGCCTAAAATCAAAGTTTAATAAGTAAAAACCAAAGTTCTTATTTTGAAATCATATAGGTCAAAATCCACTATACTGTTAAAACATACCTCTTAATATAACGTTCCGAAAAATGCGATGCGTTTATGTAAATAAATAGTTTAACATGATAATATTGTGTGCTAGATATATAACATGGTTTGCTCATTAGGTATGTACATTCATCACCATCTTTTAGACTTTATAGAGCAGTTGTACTATGTACCTACATAATATATAGTTTTTATATACATACATAAGTATATATTTTATAATGCGTATATTTGAATATAATAGAAAAACTTCTGTCATACACAGGTATCGATCACGGCATACATCATCGGTAACAATATTAATGAGTCAAACTACATAAATAGTGTCCTACCTGAAAAATTAAAGAACATACTTTTATAAATGCTTATGTCGTTAATAAAGAGAATAGTCTCCCATCCGTTGGATACAAAGAAACTTACTAAAGTTACTGAAGCTAGTAAAGTTAGTGAAGACTTACTTAACTCAGTACGAAAACGTAGCTAGGAAATCTTGCGGTCTGCACACCCATACAAGTTAGATGTCATCTCGACCGATACTGGCAAACTAATTACGACTACAAAATGACAAACAGCATTAAAATAATAAAATCGAAAATATCATTGAAGCACCTAATATATATATATATATCCATTTAAAACAGAAAAATGATTCATATAAACGTTAATAAAAAGGAATCCAATAAGAAAATATTTAGAAAGGAAATATATAAACATATATATTAAAATAAAAGAATTATGATTAGTAATTGTAATGCGAGTAATTAGTCAATTTCTAAACTCTATCCTATTTTCCATCCAATTTATTTTATTAAAAAGAAAGGAAAAAACGTTAAACATTTCCAGTAAAAAAGATTATACCTCGATATTAATATTTCACAAATAAATAAAACATTTAAAATAAAATAAAAGATGGTTAATGACTTTATGTTTACTTGATCCATTTCAATATAATTATTTAATTTTGACAGTTTATATTTTCATAAAATTAAAAGACATTTCTCAATCAGGAAAAGTGTCATTTAGAAAAATAATGTGCATTAAAAAAGAGTAAACAAAAACTACGAAAAACACTACACGAAAAATAAAGTAGTGATCCGCACAAATTTAAAACTATTTTCACTGATTTAATTTAAGTTTCATTAATTTAAAAGGAAGCACATAAATAAGATACACCAAAAACATTGTGAAATCTATACAAATTCATCATGATTTTGGGTAAAATCTTTTGTTTATCAACTTTATATAAAATTACCAATTGTTTTATAAATACTTAATAAATTTAGTTTGACCTTGAGTGATATTGAATTAAAGACCCACTTGAAAAATAGGATTTGATTTAGAAAAACATTATGAACAGCTGACATTTATATTATTAACAAAAAAGCTTATTGCTTAAAGTAATATGTCCAAAAATCTGTATAAATTCTTGTTTTGAAAAACATGTTATGATAATTAATTATATGTTTCCGTACTAAAGAATAAAAGATATTTCCAGGGTTGTATTTAATTTTCATAAAGATTTCAATTTTACAAAACTATGGGTGGGCTTATAAGTGTAAAAACAATATATTATATCACATTAACTGTCCAAGAGAATTGTATGCAATTAAAAACAAAATTTAGAATAAAGAATTATATTGCTATGCTTTCAATACTAATGTATGGCTAAGAATAGGTAGGTACAAATATTAAAATGTATCTGGAAACTGAATTATATTATTTATGAGTCTATTTGTTTGTTTTAAATGCATACAACATACTGAGAGGCAAATTCCATATATTACACTATTTAAAAAATCGATAAACCCATAATTTGGTTAAAAATAAAGCTTATTACGAAGTTTAGGTGAAAATAATAAAAATGTACAACTATAAAGGTAAATATATCAAATTTTCAAAAAATTTGGTTACCAATGCAGATTTATCCAGATTTTGAATATCTTATACTACATTATCATCATTGTAAATAGAGTTATATATCTTAGATCTACATAATATATTTCTCGGTTTTACATAGAAATTCGTTGTTCTTTTTTCTAAGCTATCTTATAAAGGGCCGGGCCGGGACCTTTATCCTGTACTCACTATCCAAGGAGCCCACTGAGACAGCTTTGTCTCTCTTCTTGCCCTCGATCGTGCGCTGGATGATGGAGTTCTTAGGGTAGCGTTTCGGTTTGGACTTCTTCTTCTTCAGTGGCTTGCTTGGAGCCGCGAACTGAGAGGAATTTCCACCGCTATTGACGCTCGTCATGTGCAGAAGTTTCCTCGCCTCTGAGGAGGGTCGAGCACAGGCGGCATCGGTGGTAATATCACCGTCATGGTTACCGGCGTGGTTACCTGCCTCCTGGGCGGCGTATCTATGGTGGGTGACAGAAAAGCAAGTGTCTTACCTTCAGTCGGTGACTAAGCAATTAACAAATCCATGTTTGAATTGTTTATTTAGATTTTGAACAAAGATAAGTGCATACAAAATATATAAATAAACGTGTTTGTATTCACAACTCACGCAGCGATATTATTTAATTAATAACCAACTTCATAGGAATATAGTTACATTAACAAAGTCTAATTTGAACCAGTTTTATTGTGAACATATCTATGTTTAGGATACTGGCAGTCAACGTTGTTATTTAACAGCTGAATGCCATGGAAACGGCAATAGTCTTAACATGTCTCAATAATACCGGAGCAAAAGACAGATTTTACTTTCAACATATGCATAAAACATTTACATTTTCAATCTTGATTTGTATTCTTAATTTAAAGAAACCTATAAGAACATTAGTATCTTTCAATAATAATAATCTATTCATAATTCTACTTCTGATGAAGTCATTTCTAGATAATGTTCCTAATATAACCTGATTTATATGATATGTACTAAGCCGAGATATTGACTTTAACTAGCCAAATATGAATGCTTTTGATCTCTATGTAATTTAAAAAATGATGTTAGTGTAGAAATAGAACATAATCTGAGTCTAATTATAGTCAGTAATGAGTGATTTAAAGGACTTAATGACATATTTCTAAAAACCTATATAAAGACGAAATAATTGCGAAAAAACACAAAATGTTTGTTGTTTAGATATCACCAGATGTCCAATAAGACACATATTATTACACTACATTTCATTTTAGTGCCTCGCGTACGTGCACCCAATGTAACCACACGATTAAGTAAATATAATGCCCCTTATAACTTATAGACATTTGGATTAATCAATAACGCCGAAATTTTCCAGTTTCCACTTACAGATTTTTATTTAAATAAACAAACAAACAAACAAACAAACAATTCAAAGTAAAACGATACTAGAACTTTCTCGTGACAATAATATCAATAATTCAACCTCGCTCTACATGCGGCTTGCTTCGTTTACTCAATAGATAAATACCCAAGTCGTTAAGTTACTCAGAAAATTTGTTTCATAAAAAAAAACAGCATTTCCAACATGTAAGACAGCAGTGTAAAAATTAAAGATAATAATATACAGTCACCAGTTCCTGGGGCATATACATATAAGGCCTACTGGAACTCAGTATATTAAACGACTCAAATTGGAAGATAGCGAGTATTGAAAGAACAGTGACTCAACGTTAAGTTGTTTACATGGATATAATTTGCGTACTTATACTGTGAAAAAATGACGATATTCTGGGGACTTTCTAATTAAAAAAAATCTATTTAACAGATTAAAGATAATTTTAGGCTATATATGCAAAAAAATAGGTGGCACCAAGTTTGCTTGTTGTTGTTATATTCGTTTAAATAGCAACATGTGTCAGCTCTATCTAAAATATTGTATTGAAGACTTTATGACGGCACAATAGCTTACTGAACGTTCAAATTGACTCTATGTCTTCGTTTATAACTCTTTAAGAGGATATTTGACTTTTATATACTAACAATCAAAGATAGAGTTCTTTGAAAACGTTATTAAAAATAATAATTGTGCATTTGAAAAGCTGTATTTAAGACAAGTTCAATCATTACAGTTATTACAATATTATTGCAATTATTACACAGCGCTAAATCTAGAATCTTAGAAATTTAATTTTTAAATTAGATTAAATTTTGTATAATACTTTAATTAAAGAGGTGTATGCAATAGCAATTGTAGAATTGTAAAAAATACAGAAAATATAAGTAGAACATTGGAATGCAGAATTGTTTCAGTATTAAACATTTTCTGCATTCAGAATTAAATTCAGTATTTTTATAAATAGCAACTATTTATTAAATATCTGCCTGGATTTTGATAGATTTATAAAACAAATATATAATCAGATATAGATCGCAATAACGTTAAAAGTTTACTAAATGAGTTCAAATTTATCGATAAATTACACTTGTTTAAGAAAATAAACATTTCAGTTATCAACTAGTAATCATTATTAATTGTGCACAAAAATGTTAATAATACACTATGAAACAATTATTAAATATTTTAATTAAAATACAAATTTCCTGTATGTTATAGTTTAAAAAAACAAGTAATAGTTACTAGTTAATAATCAAAACTTTTTGTTTGGCCGGAAAAGGAATAATTCATTGTGTAGTATTAAGTTTTGTTTACAAAAATACAATTTAAATACCACATCTTCCGTCACTGACTCCCCATTACCTTAAAAGAACTTACCTTCGGACAAGCTCCTGCATCTTCCTATCCGGTGAACTCATGCTTTCCGGCCGGGTTCCGCCACCCGCGTCCCCCCCTTCTCCTCCCTCTCCCATGGAATTTCGATTGCTGTTAGGGCCACTGGATCCACCGCCCCCTCCCTTTGCACCCGTATCGATTGACATGAGGGGACGAAAAAGTGCACCCGCCACAGCACAGTTGAAACTGACTCCAGCGAGAATGATAAGGCAACCTCGCCAAGTGTACTTCTCAATAAGAAAGGGTAGAAGAACGCCATAGACGGCGGCACCGATCCCAGAACCACAGAGGGCGATTCCCGTGGCGGTGGCTCGGTAGCGGTGGAACCAGAGAGAAACCACGGTGACGGCTGGCAGGTAGACGAGTCCGTAACCGCTTCCTGGAAGTGGAATAAAAAGGAGAGAAGAAGAGATGAGAAAGTAGCGAAGATAAGTAAAAGAGGAGAGAGGAGAAATGATGAGAAGAGAGACGAAAGATGAAAGAAGAGAGACAAGATAATACACCAATATACAAACTGCTACATTACCTTAAACATTTAGTTACGTACATATATCATATTGTGACATAAAGACTGTTTTAAGTATAGATCTTACAAATATTTCTAATTAAAAAACTATATATGAATAATACTAATATTAAAAATGTTGATTTCAATGATATACGTAGTTCATTATCGCGCAACATATTAAAACGTGACCATGTGGACTTTCTTAATTCTAATGTTTAAAAACAATTGTTATTACTATATGAAATATATATTTCTACATTATACGTATACACACACATTCACCTATATAAGACAATGTGCATTAATAGAGCGTAGGCAGCCTAACTAATTAAAACTGGAATAATACTGGGAGAGCAGGTTCGAAGTTCTATTATATAGGGGCCTATTCGACTGACGTAAGCACGCGATGCCACAGTATAAGTGAACAAATTAAATTATTTGTGAGTTGTGAACTTACGGAGGTGGCACCTGGCTCTTATTAATATAGAATGTCACATTTGTATTGTCTATATTAATGAAGGTAATGTCAACAGGGTCATCAGAAAGTGTAGTAATAAACACAATGAGGTGTAAAACTACTGATTATCGGTAGCTACATATATTGTAATATATCATCATTTAAGCTCATGGAACTTTTAAATTCAGAATATATCGAGAAAGAATGGCGCTTGATTTCAAAGAAATAATACCTACATGTGCATATTGTTTAACTCGAATAGTACATATTGTAGATGTTGCAAATTGAACCTATATGAACGCCGAGAATAAATGCGTGCAGCAATTACCTTTGACCTTGTGACACCTAAACTACAATTGTGTGTGAATACGAATGTATAAATATACGTAATCCTGAAATAATAGATTAATCGTGTCATTTCTTAAATATTGGTTGACCATCTCATTATAAGTTTAACAATTTTGTGTAAAAGCGAAAAAGGGTTTATTAATTAAACTAAATAGCTCAATTATTTAACAAAATATGTATATTAGTAACTTAAGTAAGTTTCTTCGATTTCATGATTAAAAATTACTTTAAAATAGTAGTTACTAATAAAAAATTATGCTGCATCGAATCTACCTTCATTTCATTACACGGAGGATATGTTTCTACAGTCAATTAAATTCTTTGGTAAATTTATAATTTCCCAAGGAATTCCTTTTGGTCTATGTCACACAATTGCCATGGAAACCTCGAGTCTCAAGCTGTGTCTAAAATTTTAAGCCAACAGTTAATGTGCAAGCAGGAGTTTCAGTACACACCAAACTGTGCGAACATCAAAACATACCGAAATGAGCAAACGTTCTGTGCAAAGCTCCATCTCACACCAGGCTGTCTTATCGGTTCTTTCAGCTTGGTGTGGACCGGCCTTAAGTTGTATAGATAGACCGGTCAATTTTACAAAGTTTAAATAACCTCACAAACAGGAGTTATGATTTAATTTGATAAAATGACACTTACATAATAAATATATTTTAATAAATATCTGAGTCGTAAATGACAAAAGACATTAATGTTCTACAAGTCTTTTATAGCTAAATTATTAACACGATATAAATATTATTTATTACTATTTAATATATACATACATCGAGGTCTGAAACAAGAAAAAGACATAAGAAACAGTTTTTGCAAACTTTGTAAGCTCTTTAAGATTGGAAGTAAGAAATAGTAAGAAGTTATATAGGTTGCCACATACTATGTACAGACAACTTTTCTTTGCAATTAATGCATAGCTGTCACCGAAGAGTAATATTGCAAATGACAGGCTATGATGAGGCTATAAAGGTCTAATGAATACCTTCATATCTCAATAATAAACATTAATGCTTTTCTGCAAATATGTTTTAAAGATTAAGAAAATATGATTATACAACAATTTTTAATAAATATTTTATTTCAGAATTGTGACCTACAATGTCACTTCAAACTTGTTTATTTACATATTAAATAAATATCACCGTTCTATTTAGTACAGTGCTCAAGAAAGTAAAGGTTCTTGTTGTAAAAGATAGTCACTAAATATTTAAAACCGCAATATTCTTATAAAAGTACCTATAATACCTGAACTATTTTGTAAATCAACTTAATTAGATCAAAAATACGTTATATACATTAAACAAATCGTTCGGATCAATAAAATTAGTTTCATTGATAAAAAAATCGATAATAATGGTAATTATTTATTATTATGTCATAAATAAAGATTATTTATAAAATACATATATCCCTTAATACGTGTAATATATGATTGTGTTATTAGCTAAATGTCAATTACAAATCTAATATTTTTTGCTAAAATTTAATTAAAAACTCTACACGATTTTGTTAAAATATAGGTATTTACATCTTCGTAACTTTGGATGAAGCAATAAAACGTTTTGTAAATTTAACTGGGTATTTAAGAACTTGGATGTCACAAATTATATAGCATAAAAAAGTGGCTGACTATCAAAAATAGATAGATCATGTTGGTGATTTTAATTACTATAATTTCTAAATAATAGTGGACGATTGATATGTTACTACAACCTAGACTATATATAATTATTTTTCACAAAAATGGTTTTGTTTAGAAACTCATGTTCTCTACCCGGTTTGAATGGTCAATAACACTCTTTCAATAAATAGGTGGTAGTTAAATGAAAACTATACTGTTTCAACCAGGACGGTTTGAACCAAACTAAACCAAACCATTTGAGAAATAGCCTAATAATGAGGATGAAAATAAATTGACGATTTACCTTAACTAGCAGTTTGTGCAGAGTATAAACAAGTTATATACAGTTTGACCTTAATCAATATAACCACACCTCTATCAAAATACTATAACTGTTGAATATATCAGTGTGAAGTTAATTCAGTCATAAGGTTAAAGAGTTCAATGAACATAAATAGCTATTCGTACTTCTGTAGAAAAAGACATCATCTAATTGCCATTTGCTATACCGAAGAAAATACTTCCGTTATAAGTATTGTTAATATTTAATTTAAACAGGATAATTCATTTATCTGTTTGAAAGATTGTAAAAATAGTTACTTATTCTTCGGATTACATTAATTTTGAAAATTATTTTTCTGATTTTTTCAAAATATGTTCAACTTCAGTCAAAATAATTAAAGTATAAATAAATTTAAAAATCTATATTTTAAAGAAACAATCTCTCAAAAGTTAGATAAGTGGCGAATGTTTTACATATAACACACGTAACTCATTAAAAGTCAAATATCGAAGAACACTTTGCAATATCACATCCGCAATCAAGTATTATGTTGAATATCAAATGTCCATATAGGTACTCGGGTTACAACAGTTACACTCACTCTTGTTTGCAACAAAATCCTAGATAAAACCTACAAAGAAAATACTGTATTATTAATTAATATTATCATTAAAAAATATTAAAGTAGATCAAATTTGTAAATTCGTCAGCAGTAGCAGTTAGTAGAATTCTCCATCTAGTTTTGTAGATATAACAGAAATTAAAAAATATGATATCTAGAAAGGAAAAAAAGAAGAAAGAATTTTAAAAAGTGTAGAAGAGGTGTTAATTTTGCTTGAATTGAAAGTAAAAAATATGTCACCTAATATAATAAGCGTGTCAGTACACAAAAAAGAGTGAATGATGAGAACACAATTATTGGAAATACTGAACATAAGGTGAAGGTCAGGAGAGCTAATTGAATACCTATGGATATTGTCCTAAAAATCAATAGACGTTGTGTCAAGGGTATGTATACTCTAATCTAGATAGGTACATAATTTCTGGATATAAATATTACTTCTATTTTATTGATGATTACGTAGAGGTCGAATTGGAAGATATACATGATGAGCCAAACAACGGAGAGGAAGTGGACGCACTTCAGGAAGAATCAGAGGGGAATATTGAAGTTTTTGAAGACAATGAAAATGAGTCTGATGATTGCCACCTAGAAGTAAATGCCGACGAATTGACAAGCATCAGCGGTATTCAAGGAACCCTATCCCATCAGCTTTATGCCACAGAAATATTCTGAGAGAAAGAGCACGGGCGAGATCAAACTATTGAGATCAATTTTCGACCTCCACCACAACCTGACGCCCCTGCTGCTCACCGCCACCTTGCACGCTGTGTTCAGTGAGGCAAAACTCTCGCTCAGGATGCGAGCGATGTTGTTGGAGTTGCTGCACAGCTCACAGAGTTTTAGCAAAGTCAATGAAATGCACTAACTGTCAGTAAATATGTACGTTTCTACATTGAACTGTATGTTATATTCATAACATTTTTTGAACATTTTCTGTTCATTAACCATTTGTTTATGTTAAATATATCTTATACACTGTGTAATTTGTTGATTAACTTCATATTTGGAAAAAATACACGAACTATTGTTTTATTGATCTGAACGCAACAGAAATAAAATAAAATTCAATTGACTACAAAATGTAGTCACATAGACGGTTGAAGATGAAAATTTCCGTGATACGATAAGGGTTAAAGCCCGCCCTAACAGAACTCTATTCTATATTCTATTTTAGCAACATAATATGCAGAATAAATAAAGAAACAAAACGTTTGCAGAAAGATCACAAATGACAAACCTACACACGTTAAATAAGAAATGTTCGTCAATATAGAATGGGACAAATACATAGAGTATATGTATAGAGTAATTAAGAATAGAAATGTAATCCGCTCGTTAAATTATTTCGACTCCGCTAGTTAATAGCAAGGTCCCAGTTATCTTCCTGTTGTATTATCGAAGGCAATGTTTAGCGATAAGCAAATAAAACGTTAGGTTAGAGGTAATAGTATACAATGAATACTGAGCTTTAAATATGCCTCTAAAATTAGAACAATTTCTATTTGTGGACTAAGAAAATAGATATTGCTAATGTTTTACAAAAAACTTATTTGTGCTTAGGGAGAAGTCCTTTAGTGTGTTAATTGTACGTTTATGTTACAGTATTAAAACTAAGTATTTGCATATGAGTTGTGTGTTTCGCATGTATATATGAAGTATTATTTAAAAAAATGTTAAAATAAGTAGAAAAGTCATTTTGGTAAATTTAACAAACACATATGAAATACAGCAATATTTAATTTAAAATGAATTGTAATTTGATGCTATTTATTGTGGTCACATAATTTATATACATAAATACATAATGATCGCTCGATATTTGCTATATTTTAAAAATAAGAAGTAAGTATCGAGTAAAATATAATTTGCCGAAATTGACAAAAGCAATATGTATCATATATTTTATAATTACATTTTAGAAAGCTCAAGTAATAAAATAGCTAAATTCTTTATACTAAATGGTAACTTATCCTTAGAGTCAATTAAGAATAGAATTATTTTGTATAGACACTTATGACATATTTTGAATATAAGTCAAATTGGATTTCTCACAATGTTTTGATTAAATAAATAAAATAGAATTGACATATAATTCTATTACTGTTAACAATAGTTTCTGTTTAGTGAACTTTTCTAACTATATATAACTTGTTGTATCGAATTATACAAAAAAAGTGAAAAGATGAATATTTCTAATTATGCAAAAACAATTAAAAATGTCATGAAATAGTCAAATTAACGAAGAGGTTTCTTACCGCCCAGAATTCCGAAAACCACAATAAAAACATCGAGATTGTAAATGAAAGCGCTGACGAAGATGGCCGAAGAAGAGATGACAGCGCCAAAAAGGATGACGGGGCGGAAGCCGAACTGATTGGCCAATGCGCTTGTGATGGGGCCTATTGAGGGGGGGGAGGTTGGAACGAGCTTATAAAAAAGCTCAGATGGCAAACTGATTGTCTTAACCATAAAAATATAAATAATCCAATAGAATTATTGTAATAAGCAAATAGTTATCATTCGAGAATTCCGGATGAAAGAATAATGTTGTGCATAACAACTGAATCATAGAGTAAATTATAAGTAAGTATAGTCGTTCCTCTATGAACTGAAAGACCTTCGTCTGCAGCTTAAATACGCATTTTAATTTTTTATTTAAGTAGCAAATATTAAGCTGGGTAATATTTTATACGGTTTAAAAGTGGGCGATGAAATAAATGATACTTTAAATAATATAATAACGCCGTAGCGACTATAAAATTCAAAATAATTTATCGTAGTTTGTTTCATTACGGAGGGAGACACTATGGAGGTAATATTTATGGCGTATTAAATGGATTCTGAATTCAAAAATTCTATAATACAAAATGTTCGTTCATATTTTTGCCGTAGTTTGCCGATTCAAAAATACATCCGTAGTTTTGTGTACTCGAACACAATTGATCTTCGAACAAAAATTTAATGACGATTTTATAAAATTTAATTTGTAGTTTAGAGACAGAAGAATGAACAAAAATAAACAAACATTTAAAATATAACGTTACTTGTTTTTATTTTATAAATATTTGTGCCTAAATATAATGCTAATTTAGTTTTAAAATGCACAAATACATTTTTATCGTTAAGAAGTATATATAAATGTAGAAGATAACAACACATAAACCAAGATAATTAATAAAGTTTGCGGGAAAAATCGAAAATGTATCCGTACAGAATAGCTATATAGTTTCAAAAATTTTAAACATAATACAGAATTAATTTACTATTATTACTTAATTACACTTGCTAAAATGTAGCTTACTCATCAAGGTAACTGCTTATTGTAACCTATTATTATATCAATAATCATGTAAAATATTAAAGACATACAATTTTCAATTTCGAATATGTTAAATTTAAAAACTATTGATTTCTATACAAACATCTAGACTGCGCCAATTAAATTTTGCATTAGATATTATAATTTGTTATCTATATCGGTCATCTATATAAGTTTACAACATAATAACATCTACTTACTACTACTTCTGAGTACATGCTATCTACATACATATAGGCATAACTGTCATTTTAATAATATGCTTTGTGTAGAATACTGCACAGACTTTGATTGGCATGTAATAGCCAATTCATACGTCAATCAATACAAATAGTAAACTCCTTTGGCCTCAATCATAAAGCATACAATAAGGCATGTGAATAAAAATGCAATTTTAGCACCTTTAATGGAGTAATTAGTTTAAAGTACGCGTATGTATTTGGCGATAGCTATTAAACCATAAAAATATAATAGTACCAATGCTTTTAATACATACGCATACTAAAAATGAAAATGTAAAACAACAAAAAATCCTAATTCAGTAGAATGATAGCATTAGTTGAAAAATGAATACCTTTACAATTAAGCATCGGTTGTAAAATCAATATTTTCATTCTTAGGTACCTATACGAAATGAGCTAGATGAAAAATTAATGGGTACTTTTATGATTAGAAATGTTTCATACATATAAAATTTAATGTTTAACTTCAAAATTCATTGAATAATTAGGGACTTGCAGTAAAATCAATATTTTTATAAACAGGTAACATTGACTGTATAAATAAGCGGACATTTGAATGCGACCGATGATCTTCAACTCGTAAGTTGAACTTTTAAATAAAGGTACGTATAAGAAGTTAGTTTTCCTATTTTGGAGATTAATAAATAAAAATATTCGATCAGTCTCTATTGCGTTTCTCAGTTCTATATTTACTAATTCATATGAATATATGTTAGGTACTTTATTATTAATAATTTCTTTCTAAAATAAACGTTTAATATTGCATTCTTTAGTCTATATATTAATTTAATATTACTAATATAGCATAGGTAGTACAATGTCAGTATAGTTCTAAACTGAATTATAAGAAAAAATTGCAAAGACATTCATTTACATTCATTGTATCTTTTACCATAATATAAACAGTTTCAATAACAGCCTATATACATAAGTTTTTTGGGGTATTTAGTCACAATTTAGATATTTATGGTCACCTAACATTGTCGAGTATTAATATTTTTATTTGAAATATAATATTACTATAAAAAAGTTGTTATTCCATGTTTCTTGTGTAAAATAACTATTTAATATTTTGTTTAGTGAATTTGATTGATTTTGCGTCTTTTAAGTGGAATGCCAGTTTCATTTATATAAGGAGTTTTAAATTATGGAGACATAGTAACTCACCCATGATTAAGTAACATCCAGTAAGAAGTGAGCCACCAAGCGTCATCTTCATCTTGGAGGCTTTGAAGGTATTCTCCAACTCCGAGAGAAAGATACCATAGGAGAAGCACATCCCATCGACCAAACACATGCACACGAAACTCCCAAACACAATCATCCAGCCCCACCCACCATCGGGGGGTAGAGGAGGCGCCAACAATCCAACGTCAATCTCGGTGGGGTCTAATGTGGCAGCTCCTACCCTATCCCCGTCCCAACCATCTATGGGGAAGTAATCGAGACTTTCGTGGAATTGATTCGAGCCCATAAGGTGGGTAGGAGTGTTGAGATCCCCATTTTCGGATGGCAAAGCTTCTAAAACGTCGTCGTCTTTTTCCTTCTCATCGTCCTTCGTCGGATCATCGTCTGCAAGCAGGTCTGTGCCTTCTTGATCCTTGGAAACTTCCTCCGTGGACATGCTGCTTGTCACCTTGGTGGTATCCTACGAACTTTTTACCCCAAATTACTGCTTTGATAAAGTGTAAAACGTGTCCGAGATGTGTGCACCGTCCTTCTTTCCGTCCTACACAAAGTATGCAGCTTGAATTCGAGCACGCCTAATTCTGCTGCAACACTTTTGGTTTCGTGGTCACGATTCTACAAAAATATGAAACAGACAGACAGATTGGTATGAATATATTTGTCTGTTAGAATAACACCAACGCTCTTCCGCGACCTTTAGCTCAGAATAGACAACACAAAATGAAAGAAACAAGGGTTAAATTGCTGCGTACGTTTCGCTACAACTATTTACACTTTGCTTATGAAATTTTACAGTGTAGTCAACAACATTCTTATACTCTTCTCCCGTAGTTTATTCTCAGAGACAAGTACTGGTAGAGGTTCTTGGTACTCTCCCTATCCCCCTCCCTGATATTTATTAACGCGCGTGTGTGTGTAGTTGTAAATTTTGCTGCAGCGAAGGTCACTGGGGTCAATTGGTTTCATTCGTTCGTCAGTGCGAGATCTCACACTTTCTGATGCAGTACATGTGTCAAGCCGAAGGAGTATTTAACTGATAACGCAGCGACACCGACGAAAGTGAACCTCGCAGTCTATGTAATATTGTAGTCTGTAATCATCCGCCCAATAAATCATAGAACCACGGCACCTACATGCATTTGTATACAGCACCGTAAATTTACCGTTGAGCACGTGAAGTTTGATTGAAAAATTGTGATTTAATGTATAATTTATAGGTAATGCATTAAAAGGTTACCCATTAAAAGACAAAGAGGTTGATGAAAAAGGAAAGTCTTGATTTACACTTATTTAAATTTCAAGACATTGATGTACTTATTTCATGTGTTAACTTTTCATCCAAAAACATATATATATTTTTCAGTATCTATGGAAAAATCTTATGCATAAATTTGTTTATGAATAACTATAAAAATTTCATTAAAAGACAATATAACATTGGTTATTGCTTAAACCTTTTAAAGATTAGTCTCAAAAATAAGTAATAGTGACCAAGTATTTAGTTCAAAATTTAAGAAATGATTTTTTGTCCATAAATGGATTAAAATAACTATTTATGTTTAATACTTTAGTTTCATTCATAAATAAAATTGTAAATATTGTCAGTAATAATTTTTATAATAGAATATATAGAGACTGGTTTTAGGATTTAAACAAATTATATTTTAGTATGATAATCTATCAAAATTATAAAAAAATGGAATTCATAAATTATTGTAGGTAACAAAACCACAATATATATTATACTGAGAGTCTAATATATTACTATTACCTTTATAATATAATTGATATCAAAAGTTTGCAAAAAAAAGAATTTATAATGTATACATAAAATTGCTTACAGAGTAAGTTATACTAAATAGAATTGTAAAAATACTAGTGTCAGAGTTAATCATAAAGAGAAGTAAAAAATATATTTAAAAAGTAATAATTATAATGTCAGTCACTACTAACCATTATTAATCAAGACAAGGAGACAACGAGTACATAATTAAAACATATATCGAATACAATTAACGTTTATAGTGTTACATAATATAAAAGTAAAAACAAAATATTGCATAGATAATATATAAAACATATTAATCTTATTAATAATTGTAACAATTTTAAAATTCGGGACATCATTGAAGAAGCTCTTATTAAATTTAACAATAATAATACCATTAATCTTAACGCCGGTTTTTTTATATTAATATTTTGACAGATAAAACTGTAATCAATTCCCCTAAGCTCTCTTCGTAGTTTACTACATAACCCCAACTTCGATTTCTACTAATTTTATATTTTTATGGATTAACTTTTAATATGATTTTATGATGTTAGATGTATCATGATTTATTAGAAGTTTTAATAATGTATTTTTTTAGTATTATATTATGTAACACTCCTACAGTAAATTGTATTTGATATATATTTAAAGTCATGTACTCATTGTCTCCTTGTCCTGATTGATAATGGTTAGTAGTAACTAACCAAAGTCTCACATTATAATTATTACTATTTCTCTATGGTTTTTTTTTTACATCTCAGTAAGTTATACTGTTTATGGTGTCAATTGCATATAATAAATATGTTGTATTTATAAATATATATACACATTATAATACCTGATGCTTCAAAAGATAAAAAATCCGCCTACGTCATGAAAATTTTGACCAAATCAACTTTGTAGACAGTTTGTCTGTGTGAAACGTGTGTAAAATAGATAAGATACTACTCGAATAAAATTGATAATAGTAAACTTGACCCACTTGATGTTTCAGGAGTCATAAAAGCTTGATTTCAAAACATATCACAGCTAGTATACTGCTACAGGGCTCTAGCAACGGAGAGATTACTTATTTAATATTACTTCACAACTAAGATACACTTATACTATTTAGTTCTTTAGAATATCAATATTTAATAATTACATATCAAAAATTTTAAAAATAGTAAAATAATATGATATTTAAAAATCAATACATAAATGTAATAACTTACAAAAAGTTAAACCTTAAGCTTGGATACTGTTATTTTGAGGTGCCGAAGCTTATAATAGGATACAAAAAAATAGTATTCACAAAACCAAGCGGAAGAAAAGCAGAGGGCTACAAAGTGGACGAATTGAAATGGCATAAAAAATATCTTAAGTCAAGTTGTGCAATAAAAATAAGGGTGAAATATAAATGCATTTATCAACAAAAACCGATGTAGTAAATTACTTTCTTTGTGTTATAAAATAGATATATAGATGACATGAAATATTTCCATACAATTATTTTAATTGTCACAAAATATTTTACTTTTTCTATTCCAATGGTAAGTGCGATGGTACCCAGCAGGATAAAAACCAACATTCTTCTTTATTAGATGATTTCTTTTGTGATAACATGTAATTGTGATATTTAGTTTGACCAAATATTAGAATTTGTTTGTACCACTATTGATTCATAATAAATTACCATTTTGATCAGTTACTATTAATTTGATGTCTGTTTGACTTACATAATTTTCACAATTTCTATTAAAATATACTTATTTGTTCATTCAAAAAGTTTGAATGAAAACAATTTTAGTAATGTTCAATATTTAATTAAATAAAGATTTTCAAAAATATTGATATATGCAGATAATATTAAAAAACGTCATATTTATTAATTATTTGTCATTACAATTTTAATAAAACTGTGTCCGATTAAAACTCACAACAATTTAGCAGTAATAAACATTAATAATGAAATTATATATTATTTACGTTCATTATTGTATAAAAAACAATTGGGAATCATTACAATATAAACATTTACTGAAAAAAATAATCATAAATATATATCTATATATATATATATATATATCTAACTTATATATATATATAGAATTTGCATAGAATTTACTGTAATGTATTGTTGAAACACAATTTATTTGATTTAACATAGTAGTATTAAAAAAGCCAAGTTTAAAATTTAAAAACCTTACTTCGACGAGATATATTATATATAAAACATAAATATTCACTAAATTTGTATATTTTGCAATTCTGTTAATATTTACAAAAAGATTATAAGTAAAAACTGTATTGACGAAATATACAAAATTGAAATAAAATTAATTTTAAACAGTCTGGTTGTGAGTTCCTAGCAGACAAGGACACTAATTGATAAGTAAAAATTTTACAAAGAAAATGTTAGGTAAAATAGCAGTATTCTTATTACAATGAAGGATGCCATATTACCAGAATGCACTGTTAGATATCTCTAGGTCAGATCAATATTTTTAAATTGTTCTAAATTCACCATACATATTAAATAATTAAATCACCTTGAAAATGTTTGTGATAACTGTTTATATAAATATATATATAGTAGTATATAAAGAAATATTATTCATTATGATTGGTGGTTTAATAACTAACAAATAAGCTTTGCTTCGAATAATATAAACGTTATTTAATATCATTAAATAAAATATGAATACATCATTGTATGGTAATGATTATAATAATAGCTTATTAGTGAATTAGCCATTAGAATTTATTATGATACTAAACAATGGAGCAATATATTATGATGTTTTTATGCAAATTATAAACCCAAAGTTAAAAATAAACCATAATACTGTTAATATTTGTATAAAAAATAATTTAATTTGGAAATCTGCATGATTGATAAAAACATATTTAAATTCTTGTATACTATTTGAAAATGTTAATAATTATTAATGAAAAATACAGTTATTATTTTATTATTAAATTTTAATCATTTAGTATAGATAAAATAAATGTTATGTAAAATAATAGACTTCAATATAATTTATGCAATGACTTATTAAGTTATAAAGCTGTGTGTATTATAGAAAAAAATCAAACTAAACAAAAATTTCTATTATACATATAACAATATATGCAACAACTATTCTAATACTATTGTAATTTTCTTCAGTAACAATTATAAAGTACAAATAATTTAAGTTATTATAATCTATATTCTAACAAATGTAGAATTTTAAAATATTATTAATTATAATTAAAGTTAGACAATTTGTATCAGTTTATTGATTTAGATTCAAGTTATATTTCCTAACTTGTAATTATTATAAAATCCATTGCTCATGCAATAATATATAATAGTAAGATTTAAAAAAATAAAAAAATAAAATTTATATAGAATGATTAATATAATAAGCACATAAATATTTATAAAATGAATAAATTAAAAATAATTTGAGTTTATGCTATTTTCTTACTTTATTGTAATGTAATTATGTAAATATTAAAATATAATAAAAATATTAGACTTATAAAAGTATTTTATATTATACTTATAAAAAGATATTATCATATATAGTACACAACATTTAAAAAATATTTTACTACACTATATAACTGAAAATTGTCAATTTATTGAAAATCAAAGCTATAAAAACTATAAATTAGTCTATAGTAAATTTCTTCATTAATAATTTTTTGACAATCTATTACAATTTATTCAAATTTTATAATAGATATATTTTATTTATTTTTAAAATATGTAAAGTAACTTGTTAAAAATATTAAATTATTGTGAATTTTTCATAAATTAAAACAAAATGTTTGTTACTGACAAATTATATAATGTAGAATTTAATTTGCTTTTATTTCATTTAGAAATCTGATATGACATTTTGAAAATGTTATTAAGCAATATAATTTTAAAAATTGCAAATTGTATAAATAATGACATAATATATAAATATATATAATATTATCTATATTTAAATCCTTATAATATGCTTATATAATAAGAATAATTCTTATTATAGTATTAGTAGCCATAGGTACTTATTATATATATATTATGAAAATATTTATAGATTAAATAGAACTTTATAAATATTATAGATCTATTATAAACATGATAGATCACATATTTATAAACCTTCATTTATAAAAAGAAAAATTATCTAACTATTTGGAATAAAATTCTACTAAATTTATCTAGATTGATTTATATTAAATTATTAATTAATTAATAAATTATTATTTCTACCATAATAAATATATATCTTTAGTTAATTATTACAGTGAAAATATATCAAGGTTTATTTCAATTCATAATTATTAATAAATTATTATCCCCTTTAAAATATATATATATATTTAGTTTATTATTATAATAAAAGTAATAATATTATATTTATTACATTTAATAATACTGTTATCTGTAATAAGTGTAATCTGCCAGATACTGATATTCATTTACTATTATTTTTTACTTTGGTAGCTATATCTTTCAATTAATATTATATTTAAATACTTTATATATATATTATTGTGGTCATTTAAATATTAGGCAGTCTAATAAAAAAAATTATTTATTTTAATATATATAATATACTCATCTTATCAAATTATTCTTATAATATACTGGCAGATTCTATTTATAATCATTCATAAAAGATATTCTTGATGAACTATAAATATAATGTGGTTAGCCAAATTTGAACAGGTTAAAATAAAAATATGTAGATTGATTCTTAATAATTTATTAATATATATTTAAATTTAAATATATTTATTATTAGTAATACCAATAGTATAAGTACTAGTAGTAGTAGGTATTAAACATATTATTGTTAAATAATCACTTATATATATATATATATAAATTGAATAATATATATCAATATAACAAGTAATGGTTATTTTCTGATATAGACATAGTTATATTTTAACTTATAGGTTATGACTATCTCATTTGATATACATGTCATATGTTTTCAATTTTTTATACAATTTTATAATTAAATATATATTGACATTGTCATTGACATTATGTTTTTGCAGATTTAATTTTTAAAGAAGAATAAAAACAAAAGGCAGAATATATAATAATATTAAAAATCTAAATTTTATATACATAAATTTTAAATATAATAAGTTTATTTTTAAATTATTCTTGTCAATTAATAACTTAAATTAAGGTGGCTGCTATTGGTACACATATGTCCTCACCTTTAAATATTATTGGTATGTATTGTTTATTTGCAATATGCAAGAAATAACTGGAGACTGCCTACCACCAGTCTCTACTTTTATAATATGAAATATATTATAGGGTTATTAGATATTGTAGATGACTAATTTAGGGCTACTGTCACTGGGATGTTAATATGCTCAGCTTACACCATACATACCAATAGAAGATTCCATGCTATTAGTACGTACGTACCAATAATATTCAATACTATTGAATAATTATTATGTACATATGTACTAATACACTTTCTTAAATTAATTAATATTTTTGTAATAAGGTACATTAACATACTCATAGTCATGACTCATAGTTAATACTATTTGATAAGTCTCTTAAATATATCGATGAGCAAAAAATAGGACACTATACACATAAGTAGATTAGCAACGTTTACTTACAACTAGTACTATAGACATATATTATAAATTATAAAGCAAATCGATATCATTAAATCATATATTATATTACATATTACGTTAGTTGTTTTCACACAAAATATTTTAAAGGGATTGATACAAAAGAATTAACGATAGAGAATTATTATAAACAACATCAATTATACTTAGTTACTAGTAATTATTTTTAAATAAATATAATTTTTTAAATTATTTATAGCACAGTATGTTCTTGTTTACTTGTTATCATGGTGTTATGTGTTTATTAGTACTACCCCTTTCACACCACTAAAACTCTCAGCTGTTTAGATGTAGTAAATAAAACAAGCGCTGTGAGTTATATTAATGCAATTTAACAAGAACTGAAAATATCTTTGTTCATATAGGTATATATATTCCGTTAGTAACACAACCCTCAAACATTAAAAAAAATTATATATGATCATCAAAATAAGTAAATACATTTTCTTAAAAGTCAAATTGATTCAAGAAAATATCGTTTTGATTTGAGTTATTTGTACAGTGGCAGATCAAGGGGGGGGGGCAGAAACGCCTCTGGTTCACTATTTTTTCATAGCTACCTTTTAAAGAGTATACAGCACCATAAGATGTCCCAAACATTTAACTATTTTAAAGAGACAATTGGGAGATGGATATATATATATTAGATTTTTTGCGCCTGTTTAAATGTTTTTTATATAACCAGAGGCGTAGTCAGGAGGGGTGACTCGTATGAATGCTTCCCCCCATCGTAGGATTTTATGAGATTCTCCCTAGAGTTCAAGTAAAACTTCCTGTTAAAAATACCGAATTTTTATTAACATGTAAGAAACAAGGTATAAATTTACTACAAAATACTTACACCTAAGTATAAATATTTCTTTCTGCTGACTTTAGGTTTAGGTATACCACATTTAGCACCCACAAGTGCAAATTTAGTGAGTCCATTTCTCGTTGAAGCAGGTAAAAAAACTTTTGTAAAGATTTATGATCGCGTACCTAACATCACTTGTATACTCTTGTGCTGATGTTGTTTCACGATGAAGTAATATATACTACATATATTAGTTCATTTATTCAGTGTACAATAACAATGCATTTGATTACAAATAGAATAATACATATATATATATATATTATAGTCCAAAGAAAAGGAAAATCGTAGCCTCTTTCAAGATTAATAGTGATATCTTTATAAGATCATCTAAATTTTATTCGATAAAGTTCTTGATATGTTTGGCAACGCATATATAATCACAGAGATATGTTATTATTAACCCTTTAACTAAATAAACTTCGTTATACACCTTTTCTTGATTTAAAATTCAATGAGTAATATTGTAGGTCAGTTCATAATGTATGGTTTTAGTTCAGTTCGTTTAGTTTCAGTTCAGTTTAGTTTAGTTCAGTTAGTTTTAGTTGAGTTGAAAAAAACAGCTGAATACTAATTTTATCATTCCTCCTATCAAATTACGAGAGATGACCAACTTTACTAATCGAACAGAAAGTGTGAACTCAATTTTCGAAACGGTTTTGACATAGGTGCCACGCGGAAAAGTGACGTGCATCGAAGTAATTACTGAAAGTCAAACCGGTTCCACTGAGTTTGACTGCGCTTACATTTGTTTTAAATACAGCATCCTACTGATAATGCGTAAATTCACTCTATATATTTAAAGATAGAAAAATTATCCAAAGAGCAGGTGGTTAAACTTTTCTAACTGAAACTTGAGTTCACACTTTCAGTTGGTTTAAAAAACTTATAGACTGGGTAATGCTGGTTTGTATTGATTTTATCGTGTACCTATACTAGGTACTATATACACAACTTATATAGCGGCATGCAATAGTGAATTGTTTTAATTACTAATTTGTGGTTAAAATATTAAGGACATATGACTTAGTTACTAGTTTTGATCTAAAGGAAACTGCTTCATTTGAAAAGTGAGTAGCTAGGTCAGCTATTGTACTTTACTACTGCGCAAACCACGCTTGTAGCTAAGCCTGTAAATAGAATCGACTAAATTTATCGATAAAATGGCAACTTAAATTTTTAAAATAAAACATAGCAATATTATAAATGTAAAATATGAAATCCATTTATATAGTTCATAAATTAAACTGTGAAATAAAGTCCTAATTTTAAATTTCAAACCATCAAAATTCTGCATTTTTTACGAAGAATTCAAATCCTTTAAATTTGTTTTAAATTTATTGTGCAATTGAATTTTTTTCATTGAAATAGTGCATTTTATGTAAGCGCGTTCAAACGAAGTCAAACCCAGGCAACTTTCAGTTAGAAATGGTTTAACTACAGCAATGATTTCTGCGATATTAAGTCACCAGTATCATCGGTACGGCATAAAGCTGTAATTAAACGTCTTAATTAAACGTCTATTTTAAATCAACCGAAACGAACTAAACTGAAACCGTTTGTGAACTGACCTACTAGGTATTGTGTTATTGTGTGATATAGTGTAATACTTACTATCTATCTATATTTATTTATTTATCAATCACTTGCAGGACCATGGTTGGTATTATCGCACAGTACAAAACCAAATATACAATGTAAAAAACTGAAATAAATCACATGAAATGGATATTTAAAAAAATATGGTCTGAGAGTGATTTTTTAAAGGAGTCAATATTCGTTGCATTGACCGAGCCATCTGGCAGATTGTTCCACAGAATAGTGCTTTGTGGGAAGAACGAGTTTTGATAAACTGATATCCTAGTGTAAGGAATCAGGAGTCTTTGGGTATAGCCTCTCATTGTGGAATTTGATGCCGTAAGTAAATCTCTCGCACTTATGTCAATTAGGTCATTTAGAATTTTGTACACCATTGACACCGATGCTAGACTTCGGCGATGTTCGAGGTGTTCCATTTGAGGTTCGATAACATTTCTGTTACGCTCCTTAAGTTAAACGACGGTAATTGCCTGTGACAAACCAGTGAAAAGAGGATAAAAATAGCATCCCTTTTAAAACATTATCATTTAAACATTTATGAACTCTCTGCTATTAATGATGACGATGACCATGAACGTGTGAATGCACCTGTTGTCTGGCCTCCAGATTTCTATTTCTTAGAGTTCAGATTGGAGAAAAACGAATTAGAGACTATTTGTTTCTATTCGTTGCCGGGTATGTCGCACATAAAATTTGCACTCGTTTGAAGTGTACGGCTTGCCAATCAAAGTTAGTTGAAAGTGATTCTTTACCATCGATAGATATTGAGAAACCACTGAATTCATATCCATAATCAGTGAATCGTGGCTGTCTTAAAACTCCATCTGATACGTTGTATATTCTTTGCACCTATGCTTATTGTTGCTTTAATTACATAAGAGCTGCCCCTGATTTTACAAAGATGTTACCATCATCACACCCATCTAGCTTGTTTTGCCGATCAGTCACTACAATGTTGAAATCATCGCCGCGTTCAGATGTGTTACAGCTTTCTTTCGTATACAGCTTTCGTTGATATCTTCCTTTCTGTTATGCATATTGATTCGAAACTTGTAATGTGTACATTTTGTAATTATATTATAATCAATGAACAGCTTTTATCATAAAATTATTTGTTTATCTTTTTGTATATATATTGATTCATTGGAATTTTGAATGTGTACATTTGTAATTATTCCATATTATAATCGCCGCCTTTTAGGTGTAACATTGATATTATAAACTAATACTAACTGACATGCAGATTGTACAGCTGAGTGCGTTCAGTTGTGCATTCAATATACGTATATATTCAAGAAATGCCATAATATGTAAATATAGGTTTTCTAAGATATAATATTATTTATATAAATGTAATATATGTATTTACCTTTAAATGAGCAAACATTATTGATGAAGGTAGTTAAAAGTCGGTTTTAATAAGTCATAATCGATTAGTGGGTACTATTTATATTTGCTATCACTGCATATTATGCAGTTAATATCTATCATATTATGGAATATATTTTTGTCTATGCGAATCAATTACTGAAACTTTGCATTTGACACATATAATCAATCAATTTTTCTACAATTAAATACAGAACGTATTATAATCTTTTGTTATACAAGTCACTGGTTTAATCAAATTATTCATCAAAGCATTAATTGGCTGCAACCACGTAACCACACCATAAAAATGTATCCCTTAATTTGTATAAAAAAATAGGAAAACATACTGTTTTAATACTTGAAAAATGTATATCTATCGAAATCTACGAAATTTAGATTCATTTACTAATTAATTTCATATAATAATTTAAGAAGTACAATATATATATATATTTATAAAAATAAAAATATATATTTTTTCAATTTTAAAATATTTTTTCTAAATTCTTATATATATTATTTATTAATAACATATTTTTAGCAATTTCTTCAACATATTTTGTTATAAAATATATTTCTTTAACTACATTCCAAGTTTTAAATCTCGACTCGGTTGAGCAGTTTATAAAGATTATTGGAGAGAGGGCCCTATAACAAGGTCAACATATAGTCAAATACATTGCCGTTCACTTTATTGGTAAAACAATAATAATTGTTACTTATATATATAGTTATGGTTTTGTGGATAATTTTTATTTCCGTATTCAAATACATGTTATGTCCCGATGGTGTTAATTTTTTATTTTGAAATTATATTCCACGTTTACAATGTTTCTAATAAATACAGAAATCGATGGATGAATTAATGGTGTGACGTAACGTGACCTGTATTTAACGGATGAAATTATCATTACTTTAACGCTGAGATAAGTACATTTGTAATTGTCTATATTATTTAGGTGTTATTAAGCACAGTTATCATAATTAAAGAGAAAAAAGTGTTATAAATTGCAATTGCAATTCATGTGCATGCGAATTTTACCGACATAATGAACTTAATAAATCAATCTAAATATATGCCACAATTTAGTGTAAGTCGTTTTGTAATTTATTGAACCTTTCATATAGATTCTTGCAAATTGTGATTTTTTACTTTCTAAGAGCACACTGATCACAAAACCACCTGTTTCCATTTTTTATAGCATGGATACGCACTAAATCACTAAATCCAAGATGGCGGTCAAAATATAGTTTTTCTATTTATCTACAGAATTATCCATATTTTCTATAACAATATGGCTTAGTAAAAGTTAAATCGTATTATTTTACATATTGTTGCAACATTTCATCTTAATCGCATATTAAATGACGTCTACAGAGCCTATAAACAATTCAAAATGACCACCAAAATGTTAAAATTACTGAAAATTACATTTATTTGAAAAAGTAAACATATTTTTTATATCAATATGGCAGTCTGGAGGGCTCTAGTATGCTCCCTGAGGGTCCAAACGTCATTACAAAGTTATTAAATGTTGTCAAACATACATTACGAAAGTCATGAGAGCTTAAGCTCTCGGGATTTTAGATAAAACATGATAGTAGGCATAAAGGGACGGAATATTGCCGGGGGTTAATATATAATGTATCAGTCTGTTTTTGTGATGTGCAAAATATGTTGCGTCACCCTTATATTGTTCAATCGTTGAATTTCATAGCTGTGAATATCAGCTTACTATCAGTTTATACTGTTATCGGCGGATCATGATGCATACTTAAAACTTAACATACTAAGTTAAGTTAACTCAGTGATTGTCATAGCATTATTACTTTAAAGATTGTACAAGTTATTTCAAAATTAGGGCGCACACAAATAGGAACAATATTTTCAGATTTTTTATTTTAAGTTTTATATAATAATGAACGATTGTAAAGGTAGTAGAGCTTTAAATATTTGAGTTCAAATCATATTTATATATGTATAATACAAATTGAGATAAATACATACACTGCATCAATTTATAAATAGTTAGGGTATATTATGTACAATTAATACATTTTAATGTATTTAAGATTGCAATGACACATATTTGGATTAATATAGAAATAGTAACGTTTTCTAGAATAGTCAATTTCCGAGTAGCAATACATATATTTAGTAAAAATATAAAAAATATCTATGTTAGCAACACGTCAATTTTACAGAATGAAAAGCATGAAAGCACATTTCTCTGATTGTCACAAATTTAATCGGAAAAATATATCGATGCCCAACTTGCTTCCAACTGAAAACCTTTTGGTTACAATTTATCTAGAATTTACACCCTTCATAAGGCTTATAAGTTAGCTTGTCCATTGCGATCGATACTATCAATGATTAACAGCCCTTCGAATAAAATCGCGCAATGGCCTAAGTCAACTATACTATACTATAGTATACTATACTAGAACAAATTAGAGCGAAAATATGCATATACATATAATCAGAAAGATTTTTTTTAATTTGTGGACACTATTCGCTATTTCCATTTTTAAAACAAGTTTCTCTGCTCGTCAGATGTTTTCGCGCTATTCACCAAAATATCTGTTTTAGAAACAATAAACATAATTTAGAAGACTACAATAAATAATTCTCTATGTTTCCCAATTCCACTTGTGCTATTCAATAAATTACTACATTGCTGCACATACTATGTTGTCTAATTCACGTCAACTACAAAATATACCGACAAATCGAAGGTGTGGCGATGGGATGGATCACCTTTGGTTTCGGTTATCACAAATATCGTTTTGGGATATCTAGAATCGGAGCTCGCCCAAAACCTCATCAATTTATCGCAGGTTCGTCGACGATACATTTATCACTAGACCCTATGACCAAGCTCTTCAACTGTTTGAACAAAGGACAATTAACTACACCCGAGTATAAATTTACGATGGAGACGGAAAATGATGGTAAATTACAATTCTTGGAAACACTTGTAATAAAAGAAGATGATGGGTCCATTGGAACGAGAGTCTTCCACAAGGCGTCTAGGACCACATAATATATATATATATATATATAAATTGCCACAGTTTTGCTACCATGAAGTATGAATCTGGGTAGTTAAAGTTTCTTTTCAACAGGTTTATTCGTATTTGTTCTCAGAATTACTTCAAAGAAAAAATGGAATTCCTCATGCACGTCATCGGCGAAAATGGCTACATAAAGAAGTTTGTGGACAAACACAGCAAGAGTCGCGAAAAGCCCAAACAGTTAACACTGGCAAAACCCAAAGAAATATTCATTAATATTCTAGGTGATAATTTCAGTAGAATACTGCATCAGACTGTAACTAACATTTCTTATTGTAGCAATTTCAGTTGAAATCCTGTTATTATTTTCCGCACTACTTGCTCGCCTATCAATAGTATTAAAGACAAAATGCATATATTAGACAAATCCAAAATAATATATAGTTATATGTTTATTTGTGTGTGGTTACATTGGTCGGACATACGTAAATAATTATCAATCAGAAATAAAGAACATCTAGCCTTAGCTTTACCACTGAGAAAGAAAGTAATGTAACACTGCAATCACCAAATATGGAAAATAGATGATTTTTCTATTCTTGCTAAATATATTTATTCTCGGAAATTTCATTTTCTAGATAATGTAGCGAGTTCTATACTTAATCCCAAAACTGTGTGTACATAAGAAATTTTTTGAGCTTTGAAACTGAACTGGACTTAACTAATTTGTACGCTGATTTTTATTTATTTCATAATTAACTAATACATAAAGTATTATTATTGTTGACTGCACTCTTTGTTGGGAAAAAATTGTCTGCAGACTTTTTAATCTATATTTCCATCCCGAAGGCTAACTCAAGAATACAACAAATTTGATGTCTAAATTTTTGTTTCTTTATCTTTTAACAATTATTTCATCTGATAGAAACTGCATGAAATATATTTAACATATTCTTTGCAATTAAGTGTTCGTGCTGTTTTCATTTTCAGAATTATTTATAAATTTGAATACATTCCTATATTTTTTATTATTGTTTAATTAAATTGAATATAGTTTTAAATAAACATTCAACTGCAAAAGTATTGTATTCATATTAAAAAATACAATTTTCATACCAAAAATAATGTTCAGAATTTAAAAAGATTGATTTACTCAACACATATTTGGTAAATGTATGTTCGGTTATAACAATGTTATGGATATTTTAATGTAATACGGTATATCTATTTATTAGTCAATGTTTAAAACATTTATTAGCGCTTTAGAAAATATCCATACTAATTTTAAAAGTTACGACAAATATAAAATATGAAATTGTATATATAAAATTTTACTTAAACTTTCCTCAATTTCGGAGCATAAACTCATCCAAAAAATTAAAATATAAATATTAGTCTAAAGTCCATATATTTTTACGTAAAATTATATACATATAACATAATATGGCCATGTTTAATATTTTTATTAAGTGAAATATTTTTGGGGGAAATTTTATAAAAATTATTTATATATTTCCGTGATTTATTTTCCATTTAGTGAACAAGTCTTGTACAGTTTACGCATAAATAGATTTACAAAGATTCCCAAATTTTTCCACATTTACGGATGTTTTACATAAAAGGTAATTTTGATTGTAATTTACTAATTATTTTTCGTAATTATTTCCACATCTCTAAATCTTGAAACCTATATTTGTTCAGTAACTAATACTTTGATATCAATAGGGGAGACGGGGCAAACTGGGACAATATTTTTTTAAACACCTAAACTACTTTAAAATTTGTTTTATAGCTTTAATGGTCTAGGTTCTTTGTATACATTTTAAAAAAATCTATTTTCGCAATAATATTATGTTTATTTTTCAATTTAGAACTATAAATGACAATATATAATACATTTTAAAATACTTGTACAACAGGGGTAAATTGGGACACCTACGGGGTCAACTGGGACGTCAGATGGGGCAAATTGGGACACTTTAATAGAATATTGTAGACACAAACAAATACAAAATATTAAATAACAGTCAATCAGTTGTTTATGTTGTGCAGAATTCGCATACAAAATATGAGCTGTCAACATTTGAACATAGTAAATGGGCCCAATTCTTGCATTTCTGGCACTGTATCCACACCTCCTTTTCCTTTGAATCCGCATAGTTCTCAGCACAATAAATACAACAGAAAAGGTTTTTTTCTTTTTCACGACCGTACCCAACACCACCTGGAAATGTAAGTATGGTATTCGATTTATTAGAAAAATGTCTGTTGATATTAAAACAAAAATATTTACTCACTGGAAGTCGAGGCTTCTTCATTTAATGTCCACACTTTTTCTGAAAGACAAATAAATATAGCCCTATGTGGTAGGTATATTGACAAATTAATAACAATTTTATCGGACAATTTCGAGATTATAAATTAATACTTACTATTCTTACTGGCAGACTGATTCCTCCCAGTTTTTTTGCTTTTACACTTTGCTCGTGCCTTTATCACAGATGCTGACTTCTTAATTTTCTTTGTACCTAAAAATTGAAGTTTTGAAGATATTTTGTATAGCATTTGAATACTTATAAGGTTAAAAATCATTTACCTTCTTACTTTTAGGTGTCAAATCAATCAGTTGAATACGAAACATTTCTTCATCGGATGTTGCATACATCGACCTACCAGGCTTCCTTCCGTTTGACTTATTCTTACGTTGTGCCTGAAAGAATTAATTTTAATTGTAGCAATTGATTTGGTTAGGTATATATATATAAGCCTACATTATATGTATGTATTGGACTTTTAAGAACTTTCGGACATACTTTTGGGTAGCCTCTAATTTCGGCTGGAGATACAAGCTTTGGAGTTATACGTTTAGCAGGACCATCATTGATTACATGAGTCGCTTCATTCATAGGACCATCATTGATTCCATGAGTTGCTTCAATCGCAGGACCATCATTCATTCCATGAGTAGCTTCATCCGCAGAACCATCATTGATTACATGCGTCGCCTCATCCACAGGACCATCATTGATTCCATGAGTCGCTTCACCCGCAGGACCATCATTGATTTCATGAGTCGCTTCACCCGCAAGAACAACAGTAACTGCTTCATCAGAATGTGTCGTTGCAAAGATCTCTGATGGTAAAAAGAACTTCTCATCAAAAATGGATTTGTTCACTGGCCAGATTCCGGTTGATTTGAATCCGTTTATTACATTTGATGGTTTTGCTGCCTCAATCCAGGATTTGCTTATTAAATTACCCATTTCATAGATTGTGATGGGTCTTCCTGGATTCTGTAACATCCAACCATTGGCTGCATTGTTAAATGCTGTCTTCATTGGACCAAATACTGTGCGATCTAATGGTTGGGTCTTATGACTGGTATGTGGTGGAAGCGTAAGAATGTGTATACCATTCTCTTTTGCATATTTTAACCCACGGTATGAAAGATGGCTTTCGTGGTTGTCCATGATAAGAGCAATTGGATTAGTCAAGGTACAAGAGGCATATTTTACTAAATGTTCCAGAACCTTTGGAAAGATATCAGCATTCATCCAACCAGATTTTGTGGATGCACCAAAAGTTCCCTCCAGTGTACCATTAAGAAAGCAATGTCGGAAGTTCACTCGCGGAAATATCAAAACTGGTGGTAATGCAACACCTACTGCTGAAACAATACCACAAATGGTTATAAGTTCACCTCTTTCCCGTGAAGTTATTTGGCCGACTTGTTTTGTCCCTCTCTGTGCGATTACTTTGGGTGTTCGCTGGACTGTAGTGCATCCAGATTCATCTAAATTGAAAATTCTGTGACCATTTACACCAGTTTCTTGGACTATTTGCTCCCATATGGTAAAATATCGATCTATGTTCCTTTTATTGAAAGCAGCTGCTCGAGCTATTGAGGTTGCTTCAGGTGATCTGATCGATAACCGTGGGTGCCGTTTCAAAAACAATAATAATCAGTCAGCCCCTGCCATTTTACTAGCTTTCCAATTTTCAGGCATATCTAAATTATTATTCACTGCCATTTCATAAGCTAAATTTTGCACTTGTTTTGGAGTGAGACCATGAAACATTTCAGATAACTTTATTAATTAACTTTTTATCATATCTTCGTGCTTTTTCACAAATATTTGTCGATGACAGTAATTTGGTTTCAATCTGCAGTTAATGTCATTTTTATACTTATGCACATAACGACAGAGAACCGATTTTGATATCCCCAGTTCCTTGGCAGCTTTTTGGATACCTTTACTTTGTTCCACTACCTTTTTGATAGCATCGAGCATGATTTCCTGTGGAATCAGTCCAAAATAAGTTTTTCTTTTATACTTTCTTACCATTGTATCTGAAAGTTTTAATATTAGTAGTAAAATTATTTATAGTAAGTTTAAGTGAGACAAAAGTTTAATTTTAACAATTAATTGTGCGTCTGCATTAATTGACAGATATAAGAAAGATTATCAAGCACTTCCAACGCAGGGAAAGACATAACAGGAACGCTTTAGATCTTTTTTGATCTCACCAGCTGTACATAGTCTCGAACCAACTTCCTCGTGATTACCGTGCAAGCACGTTAACCATTCGGCTGCTGGACCCCATACTAGAAGTGAAATCATTTAATCGCTTTCTTGTTTCGAAATTAAAGCGATTATGGGGTCTAGCAGCCGAAAGGTTAACGTGCTTGCATGGTGATCACAAGAAAGCTTGGCTGAAGACTATGCACAGCTGATGAGATCAAATAAGATCGAAAGCGGTCCTGTTCTGTCTTTCCCTGTGTGGGAAGTGATTGATAATCACGATAAAGCTGGTTCGAGACTATGCACAGCTGATGAGATCAAATAAAATCGAAAGCGGTCCTGTTCTGTCTTTCCCTGAGTTGGAAGTGATTGATAAACTTTCTAATAAGTTTGATTTTGTTTAATATTGTCAATGAATAGACATAAAAATACCAAATAATTAAGGTAACAATATAATATATGTTATCGCTTAATTTTAGATTTCATTCAAGTAAGTATTACATCGTTGTAAGCATAGATTTTACTCGTCCTTTTTCGACAGGAGGATAAAAACAACTGTGTATCAGCGACACTTCGTGACACTAGCCTCTATCGACGAGCATCAGAGCTTCTTTGTCATTAAGGATTCCATTAACAACGCAGCTTGGCGCACTATCTTAAGATTGGTGCTACTGGCTATGACGTGGAGTCTTTGAGTCGGGATAACTTGGCTTTGAGGCATCTGTGTACTTACGTTTCTCAGACAACATTTGAGTGCCTGACGACTGCAAGGGCGACTAACGAATGCTCACTGGCTACTGATGAATGGACATCGGCTACTGCCGATCATTCATTGGCGACCAACCACTGGGCTTCGGGCGATTGTAACTGCACATTTATTACATGTTGCACACGGTTTTATTTAGATTTATCTATATTTTGCACACAAATTTCGCTACTTTTGAAGTAAAATGAATGTCTAAATATTGCTTTTCTAGAGGAAAGTTGGCGTTAAATATTGCACACAACTTGGATACGCATAACAACACTTAGAAACGGAAAGTTTTATTTTGGACAATCCAACTGTTGCGCAGACCTTACTATAGTCTAACTATTGCACTAAAACCAATAATTTAATAAATTGTAGTTTATACATTTAATGGATAAATATGTGTAGGAAGATATAATCTCATAATATTAATGGAACATTTACACATTTTGAAATATATATAAATTGAATAGAGTTACATAAATTAATTTTGTTGTCATGTATGTGTGTTAGTGTTTGATTATTTGATTAACACCTGACTAATACCTGGCGCGTTTATCAATTAAATATCGTGAGAGTTTATATATATTTTATCATATGAACTACTAGAAATAATCATATAAACGCTCACTACCTTTAATTAATAAACACGCTAGGAATAGGTGACTATAAACTAACACCCAAACATGACCCCCCGTTAATAGGTATTATTATAGCATAAAAACATTCTCTGAATGTATTGAAATAAAAATATAACGGCCCAATGCATATCTAATTATAGTAAGATTTTTTAACGCTAATTCTTTTTATTTTTAGTTGATTCAAAAACTATTCAGATATAAATGAAATATTGCATTTTATATAAATCTAAATGTTGTACAGTCAATCTATAAATCCTGAATCTAAATATTGCATAGATAATATAAATAGCATGCTGTAAATGTTTACGTTAGATACTATATAGTACTACATTCGACAAAGTTCAACATTTAGTTATAATTTTGCAACATTTAGCCCTCAAATTTGAAAGATTACATCTTTTAATATGAATATTGAATGCTAAACATATTTCACAGTGCCAAACTTCAAAATGTTATAAATTAAATTCCTGAATAAAAATTTCATTTTATGATGTTCAAAAATTTCACATTTGTGAAATGTACAGGGATATAATAGGTGACTGCAACGACCATGGTCAGTGGAAATTGATGACTGGACACTGGCGACTGACGACTCATGGTCATATGCGACTGAAGACTTAGGGAGTGATGACTGGACACATGTGACTATGATCGAGCTAAATGTTGTCGGTCAAATATATAGTCAATATAAATCAGGCACAATTGTCGTTGATTGATAAGTCTCGTTTTTCGTTAACAAACGTTTTGAGCTGCTTTATCAGGTTATGGATAAAGCCTGATGGGGGCTGTTCAAGTATTACGTAACGCTATTTTTTGCATTTTTTATCACCCCCACCCCCCTGTAACGCTTTGTAACGCAAACTGAAACACCCCTATAAGCGTTATGTAACACAACAAC